>PVKZ01003846.1:0-64792 GCA_004027375.1 Macroglossus sobrinus
CTGTGGGGCCTGGCAGGAGAGTCCCTGTCACTCACTGCACCTCAGTTTTGAGTGCACAGGTTACATCCCAGACAGTCAGTCACTGACCTCTGTTTCAGCACAGGGGGGCCTATCACTGCAGGGCTCCTGATTCCTCATTCCCACTGACCCTCGGGCCCCCTGCGCCCCTCCTGACGGTCCCCGTTCTGGTGATGTGCTCCTCGCCCAGCCAGCTTCTCCTCGGTATTTCCAACCGGCCCAGCCCAGCCCACATCCGAGTTCAGGGAGCAGCACCCACAGCCTCAGCGTTCTGTGTCTGACCCCGCGGGAAGGCAGCAGGGGGAGGGCTTGTGGGACAGTGTTCACGGTGTCTGCTTAGGGAGCGGTACTGACCTGGACCTTCACCGTCACTCACTCCTCACTCACTGACCCCTGCCTTCCACCCCCAAGAGCAATCTCAGTCCCACAGGCTCATGGTAAGTGTGTCAGACAGGTGCACCATTTATAACTTTCCTATTGTGTTTAGATACAGATACTTACCACCTTGTTACAGGTGCCTGTGGTGTTCGGTACAGTCACGTGCTGTGCAGGCATGTGGCCTCAGAGCAGGAGGCTGGCCCATACAGCCTCGGAGTGCAGGAGGCTAGCCCATCTAGGTTTGCACAAGTGCCCTCGACAATGTTCGCACAACAGAGAAATCGCCTGATGGCGCCTCTCTCAGCACGTATCCATCGTTAGGTGGCGCGAGACTGTACGTGTGAAGGGAGCTCTGTGTGCCCCTGTCACTTTCCCCTTCTTCTTGAAAAGAGTTCTTGTGCTTTGAACGTCTCACCTGAAGTGGCTTTAAGCTCCCTCTCCAGCCCTCATTCCTGTGTGCCCTGTAGTTTATTGTCATTGCCTGTCGTTGCTGGGCTGTGAGGTGCTGTATTGTGACTGGGTCCCATCTTAGTGCTTTTGCTTATGCTGCCTTATTCCAGCTGGAATGCCCCTTTCCTGCTGCTTCTCCCATTTCTTCACCCCACTTCCAAGGCGTCACAGCACCACCTCCAGGAAGCCTTCCCTGATATCTCGCATATCACCAGGGGTTTCTGACAAAACACATAGTGCAATAATTGTTTGTTTGCACTTCTTCACCATTAAACTGTTAGCACTTTGAGGACAGGGCTGTCTTTCTGTGTCTTCAGCAGCTGGCATGTCATCCTTAACAAATATTAGCTGAATAAGCGGTGAATGCTCGCTTTTCCTTTGTACTTCCTGTTCCCTCAGCCTGGAGCATGTCCACCATATGTTTTTGTTTGTGTATCCCATTCTTCTTCAGAGAGACGTTCTTAGCTCATTTTCACGAAAATAACACCCTGGTCACTCTGTATCCCCTTCCCCACCCCCTTCGTCGTCCACAGCACCACCCGGCATTCTGCTTATTTGCCTGTTCATGTACAATTATGGACACTTATCGTCATACTCGCAGAAACTCCTTGACAGGTACAGTGTATCACTCGTGCGCTATTTGTCTGTCCGCCGTCTGTCCCCTCCGCTAGACTCAAAGCTCCCTGAGTGGGCACGGGTACTTTGTCCTCTTCGCCATTTTGTTCCCACGGCGTGTCTCCTAGGAGGCCTCAGCAGTCAGGCAGACACAAGCAGATGCAGAGTTGAGCACAGGGGGCCCGGCCCCTGCCCCCCAGGATGTCGTAGTTCTCAAACGGCCCCTGCCCAGGGGTGTTCGTCAGCCTCACGGTGCCGTTTTGTGCCAGCCCGTGTGCTGACGCAGTCAGGAGGTGGCCCGGGCTCCACGCTTCCTGTGGGCGAGTCCAGCGGCCCGTGTCCCGCCTTCGGGCCAGTCCCAGGGGCTTTCGAGAACTGGAGGTCGTCCTCAGGCCCACCGCGGTTCTCTTGGGTTTCTGTTCTTCCTGTCTCTTTTCACTTCTGATCTCATTCTCGACTGGGTCCTCGTCTCCAGCCATCCTTTCCCTTTCTCGTTTCTGCCGAAACTGAGACGTGCTGGCTGGTGAGGCCTAAATTTATCCAGGGGCTTTCCCCAGCGGAGGCCTCGAACGCAGACCGGGCCGACCGGGCCAACCGGGCCGTGCGAACGGGCCGCCGCGATTCTCGTGGGAACACATTTCTTGAAATCTCAGTTCGCGGGGACTGTTAATATTAAAAATAGAAACTCACAGACCGCCGATTGAAACGGCACATTCCAAAAAAAAAAAAAAACGCACACGAAACAAAAACAAAAAACGGCACGTTGCCCCTTTCCCGTTGAGATTTTTTTGGTTTGTACGTTTTTGTCTTGGTTTTCCCTCCCCTGCTTCTAGGCCTTTTTATCTTTTTCTTGAGAAAATACACTTACAGAACTTTCGGAAAATACAAAGAAAGCACAAAGAAGAAAATAATTTTTCAACCCCGAGACAACCAGAATATGTGTGTGTGTGTGTGTGTGTGTGTGTGTGTGTGTGTGTGTGTGTGTGTGTTTGAGAGACTGGATATTCAAAAGATATTTTCTCTCCTTTTTAATCTTTTGACCTTTAAATTACAAAAGCAGTGACGTGCATTGCAAGACACTCCAACTGTTTCCAAGTGTGAACAGTGACAAGCACGGGCCTCCTCCGGCCGGGACGCCCCCCGTGCGTTTAACTGTTTCTCAGCTTGTCGGTGCCTCTCTGGCCCGGGCTGGCTTGTTAGGGCCTCTCGTGCATGTTGTCATCATTCCTGAGACGTCTGTCTGGTCGAGTGTTCAGACCCGCGGTTCCATCAGTATCTGCCCTTTGTTTGTTGACGACTGATCAGTCCTGGTCCCACCTCGAGAGGGACCCATGTGCTTTTTTTTAATAGCAAAATTAAGAACCACTGTTCTTAGGGCCAACTTGGGAACGGACGACACTGGGTGGCCTCTGCAGTTTGCCGCTGACAGCCCAGCATACTCCCTCCGTGTGGTCAGTTTTAAGAATCTACTCGTGCTTCGAGAGCGGTTCTCACCGAGGCCTTCCCTGTCCCTCCCCCGCCTCCTGCTCCGGTCAGCCATTGGCTTCGTGGGCATGCGGTCATTTGGACGTGCACAAGTGATCGAGGACAAGAGGACGTGCTTGTCCTCGGCACATCTGAATGAGGAGGGTTACTAACTGGGGGACGGCTGCTGCCGTCACCTCGAGCTCCTAGAAATGCAGGCACTTGGACACACAAGCGAGATGCTCAGAGCGGTCAGGGTGCGCCCCGCCCCCCGACCCCGAGGAGCGTGGCCGCCGATCGAGCGTGGGGACAGCCGTCCCTGTGTGTCCGGGAGGCGGGAGGCGCGCATCCGCCTGTGCTTGGAAGGGAGGCGTGCGGGTATGTGCTGGTGGCGTCCCTGTTGCTGACATGTCCCCCCCTCCCCCCGCCTCTCCAGACAGCCGCCTGAAGCTCAGCCAGGCGCAGGGGAACCTGTCGGTGCTGGAGACGCAGCAGGTGCAGCTGGAGTGCGTGGTCCTGAACCGCAGCAGCGTGGCCTCGCAGCTCGCGGTGGAGTGGTTCGTGTGGAAGCCCAACCAGCCGGAGCGGGAGACGGTGGCCCGGCTGAGCCGCGAGGCCACCTTCCACTACGGGGAGCAGGCGGCCAGGAACCACCTGCAGGGCCGACTACACCTGGAGAGCCCGGCCTCGGGCACGTACCGGCTCTTCATCCAGAACGTGGCTGTGCAGGACAGCGGGACCTACAGCTGCCACGTGGAGGAGTGGCTGCCCAGCCCCAGGGGCGTGTGGTACAAACGGGCCGAGGATACCGCGGGGCAGACAGCCGTCACAGTCTCGCGACCAGGTGAGGCTCCGAGCGTGGGGCACGGCGGGCGGCCTGAAATCGGCGTGTCGATCCGTGACTCGTCTGCGGTTCAACACTGGCGCGCGTCCAGTTGGCGTTCCGTGTCGTCTCGGGGTTTTTTTCCACCCTCGTGAATGGAAGATTCCACATCTGCCATCGGCCCCTGGTGATTCTTAACTCGAGTAACGTTAGTCGATGCATCGTTCCCAGAGCGTAGGGTATTTCCTTTTGAAAGAACGCGTGCGGATTTGGACACGTGGTGGGATAGGCAGAAATCCTGAAACAGCCACAAGGTTCAAAAATTAAGGTGCGGATTTTCGGGCGGGAAAAAATGGATCCGTGTGCGCTAAGCAGAGGGAGGTGGAGAATGTGCAGCCTCCGCCACCCGCGCCCTGACGGTCGTGTCGTTGCTAACGACTCTTCGCCGTGGTCTCGTGCTGTTCTTGTCTCCGTTGTTCGTTTCTGCAGCACCGAGAAGCACAGTCACCAGGTATAGTTGTCATCGGCACATGTAAACACGCCGTGAAAGTCACACACACGGGGGGGTCCCTGTGGCCTCGGCAGGGCCATGTCATCGTTTGTCCCCGTCGGAGCAGGAAGTGGCCCCTCCCCGGCCGTGGAGCAGGAGAGGACTGGAGACCGGGGTCACTGTGGACGCTCCGAGACCCCCAGTGTCCCCGCGTGTGGTCACGGGGGCCGTGGGAGGCTTTCGTGACGCCCTCGCGTCTGAGTGGGGCAGCGCGTTCCGCTGGCGGAACACACAACCGTGTCCCAGGCGTGCTGGCCCCACCCGTCACGGAGCACGGTCCAGAGACCAAATTGCCTCCCTTACGAGGGGGATGTCATCTCACTGCCCCGTGTCTGCCCTGAGCTGGGGGGGCATTCACCTCCGCTCTGACTCATAGTTCCCATGAGCTTTTTCCCTTCCCTTTACCCTGCCTCGAAACCACGGCTTGTTCTTTCCCAGAGGTCAAAATCGCAGAGACGTGGCGGCCGGACACCCCCTCGCCCCCCAGCTCCCACCCGGTTCGCAGATGGCCACACCGAGGCCCCGGGGGCAGTGGGAGGGACGCGTTTCTGGAGGGCCCACTGCAGCCCAGCCAGTCAGGCCACGTTTCCGGAGCCTCGGCAGCCCCAGGGGTCCACGTCACTGATGAGGGTACTGAAGCCTGAGGAGCAGTGTCACCCAGCCAGGAAGAGCAGACCACTGTGCCCCCCCATCCTTCCTTCCTGCCACTCTGTGTGCGCCCACCGTGACCCTAACCTGTAGCCCTGCGTCTCAAGTGCTGCCACAGGAGTAGCCTGGATCAACCAGCCTGCCTGCCTGCCTTCCCCTCCCCTCCCCTCCCCTCCCCTTCCTTGAATCAGCCATCCTTTTCCTTTTCCTTTTTTTTTCCTTTCCTTTCCTTTCATCAGCCAACTTTCCTTCCTTTCCTTTCCTTCCTCCCTCTCTCCCTCCCTCCTTCTTCCCCCTCCCTCCCTCCCTCTTCCCTCCCCTCCCTCCTGGTTACAGCCACGCATCCCTTAGCAATGGGGAGGCTTTCAGAGAAATGGATCCCTAGGCGATGCTGTCCTGGCGTGTGGACACCGTTGCGTGCACTCACACAGACCCAGACCCGCAGGCGTACAGTGGGGCCCGTCGCTCCCAGGCCACGCGCCCGAGTGGCACGGTGCTGTACGGGACAACGTGAGGTCCAGTCATGCACGAGAGAGAACGGTGCGGCCAGGACGCGCGGCGAGCACGGCGTGGCTGCACGCTGCCGCTGGTGTCACACCGCCGGCTGTCGCACAGCGGACGTTCTGACAGATTATAACTCGGAAGAGCACGCCCCAGAGGCACGGCGCAAAGCATAGGGTAGGAGGCACGGACACTGGTGACGGGGTGGTCAGTTCTCGCCGTTCAGTGCTGCACGCTGCGCACCGTCGTGCGGGCGGGTCCCTTGCACAGCCGGTGGCACGTGGCTGGCTTCCGCTGGCACCACAGGCCCGTGAGGGGTACCCGGAGCTGTGACGCTGGGAGGGCCATGCCGTCTCTGGGCAGGAGGAGAGTTCCCGCGTCGTTACACTCTGTGACGGGGTCAGCGTCTCGCACAGGCCGTTGTCGACTGAAGTTTGCTACGTGGTGCGCAACTGTATGTGAGACGATCACGCTAGTTACAAAGCATTTGGAAAACGGAAAGTGTGGTTTAGAAGTTACGTTTAACCTTACTGCTTACATATTTTTGGATTCCTTCTGTGTCTGTATGTGTGTCTGTGTGTCTGTCTGTCTGTCTGTCTCTCTCTCTAAACCAAGTCAGGATGTGATTTTTTGTCCCCCCACTCAACATGCTATCGTGAGTGTTTTTCCACGTCACTGGAAGCACCACCATTTTCACCGGTCGCATAACATTCCTTGTGTGGTCATACTTGAAAGGTTCTTTCCTGAGGCGGAAGTTGGACGTATGGAAGACCGGGAATAACGTAACGCCACGAGTTCACGGTGATACGAATCACGTAGCATTGCTTAGCGTGCACCGTCGTAGGAACTGTGAGACGAGGGGCCCCGCCCTCAGCGATGTTGCCGCTGAGGAGTTTCGTAGTCGCGTTTGGCCCACACGACGAGGGGAAGAGCAGAAACCACGGTTGTCGGAGGCAGACCCGGGGTCGGGGGTCAAGGTGACGGCCGTCAGGGGTCAAGGTGACAGCCGGCATGATGCAGAGGGAGGGGCCTCCGGGGATGAGCTGCTGCCTCGTGGTTTCTACCTGGACAAGGAACACGTGCCACAATCCGAATGGGGGGGCGGAGTCTGAACATTCCAGAAGGCGTCAGACACGGGGAACCGAATCGGTAGAGAGGTGTATTAAGGGGAAGGGGGCATTGGATGACAGTGACAATTCATTTCCTTCACAAACCTTGTATTGAGTCACACTGATGCAGAAAAGGCGCTTGAACAGGCCAGGAAAACCTGTAAACATTTAGATAAGAAGACAGCAAAGGGAGGGTGGATGGGGAACGGGCACCTCTGGGGGACTGAGCACCTCTGGGGGACTGAATGTCCCCTGGTGTCTGACCTCCTTGCTGCAGTGGGTCCACTGCATGACACTATCCAGGGCCACCTCCTCTGATGCCTTGGCGGGCCGCTGGGAGCTTTAGGACGCTATTAAGCTCCGGAGCGAAAGGCACCCCAGCCCTGCCTTGCTCTGCAGTATTTCTCTCCGTGGCTTCGGGGTTGCACGTCAGCTCTCAGGAAGGATAACCCAGGGAGCGCCAGGATTCGAGTCGCCGGGGGGATGCTTTCCCATTCTGCCTTCTGCCACTTTCTGTCCCGTGGCGCATTCTCTGTCCGGTGAGGGCACCGTGCCCACCGCCCGCAGCCACGTCCTGCGCCTCGGTGTGCCAGTGGTGCGCAGAGGTGAGATTCCAGATGGGCCGAGGGGGGGGTGCGGGAGCCTGGCGGAGCCCCACAGAAGCGGTGGCAGCCCAGCGTGGTGTTCGCCTGCAAGCGGCGACATTAAGCCGATGATGCACGGAAAGCCCGGAAAGCCCGGGACGGTGCTTGGGAAGGGTTCTGCGCGGGTCTCCGTCTGGTCCCAGCACTGTCTGATCTGGTGTCTGCTTCCGCTGGCGTTAGGTTGGCATCTTTCATCATGCGCCTTTCGTAAACAGAGCCAGCGGGACGCTGGGCTACCCCAGTGTGGCGCTGAACAAACGCAGGTGGTGTCTGCGAGGTGTGACTCACCTCTCGGAGGCCGCTCTCGGTTGGGAGTCTGAGATCAAGGTGTCAGCAGGGCCCCTCGAGTTTCCAGGGGAGCAGCCTTACCCGCCTCTTCCAGCTTCTCGTGGCTCCAGGTGTCCCCTAGTTTGTCGCTACATCACCCCAACTGTGCCTCCATCTTCACCTGCCCTGCTTTCTCTGTGTGTGTGTCTGTGTGTCCTCTTCTCTTATAAAGGAAGATACTGGACTTAGAGCTCATCCTTACTTTATTAAATCTGTACAGATCCTATTTCCAATTGAGGTCCCATTCCGAGGTTCGCGGCGGATGTGAATTTGGGGGGGGAGGGGGGTTGGGACACTGTTCAACCACTACAAGGGGATACGTGTCCCTCCCTGCCCGGAGTCCCACACGCAGCCATGTTGCCAGCTCCTCGTAGGTTCTTCCACAGGCGTCTCGTGCGGAGACAGACGGAGCTGCAGGGGAAGAAATCGTTCCCCGCGCTGCAGGGACAGCGCGGAGCGCGCCGCGCGTGCGCTCTGCGGCTCTGCCGCGGCCCCGCCCCCTCGCCTCTGCGCGTGGCCGCGCCGCCTCCCTCCCGGCAGGTGCATGGACGGGACCCGAACGTATACAGTGATGGACGTCCGGGTGGTTCCGAGCAAAGCAATTTAAACAGCCCTTCCCCTTTCTCTGTCCCTCGTCCCCGCAGATGCCGCCCTGCAGGTGGACACGGTGGTCCCCAACGCCACGGTGTCCGAGAGGGCGGCCTTCCAGCTGGACTGCAGCGTCCTGTCGCGCTCCAGCCAGGAGTCCCGCTTTGCCGTGGCCTGGTTTTCCCTGCGGACTAAGGCCGGAGGGAAAAGGGGCAGCCGCGGCCTGGAGGAGCAGGAGGACGAGGAGGACGAGGACGAGGACGAGGAAGGAGAGGAGAAAGAGGAGGACCCCACAGAGCGGACGGTCCTGCTGAGCGTGGGCCCGGACGCCGTGTTTGGCCCCGAGGGCAGGCCCTGGGAGGGCAGGCTTCGCTTCCAGAGGCTGTCCCCACTGCTCTACCGCCTCTCGGTGCTGCAGGCCAGCCCCCAGGACACGGGCAACTACTCCTGCCGCGTGGAGGAGTGGCTGCCCAGCCCCCAGAAGGGCTGGTACCGGCTGGTGGAGGAGGAGTCGGCCCCCGTCAGCATCCACGTTCTGGACACAAGTGAGTTTTCTCGACTTGCAGGGGACGGAGGGCGGGGCTGATGGCAGCTGCTGCGTCTGGAGGATAAAAACCCCAGCTTGACTCTGGAATCATAAGGAGTCTTACTCGTCACTGGCTTTTAGCAACTGACACCAGTTCACATCATGGACCCTCCATTGCTGAGGCCAAAAATTAGGGGCAGGAATTAAAGTGGTAACATACTATCTAGTCTTTAAAATCAACGTGGGCTCCACCAGATTTTAGTTTAGTACAATTTCCTGGTAGGAGTATATTATTAGGTGTTACTTTGTTGCCCTTTAGAATATATCCAGCCTGGTCTCTCTTTGGTGAAATAGCCAGTGTTTCAGAGTGATCAGAGGAAGGAAAAAAAGAAGGCCCGAGTACCTCCCTGTCACATTTTATTTTTCTCAAGTTCCTGGGTCATTTTTTATTTTTATTTTTATTTTATTTTTATTTTTATTTTTATTTATTTTTATTTATTTTATTTATTTTATTTTTTAGGCAAGGCAACCCTTGGTTGACCTCACAGATTGCAAGGACCTTGTCAGCTTACACTCCCTTATTTTTTAATTTTTATGCCTAGGGCACCTGGTCTTCGTAGGTGGTCTCCCATCCAAGTACTAACCAGGCCCGACCCTGCTTAGCTTCCGAGATCAGATGCGATCAGGCTTGTTCAGGGTGGCATGGCCATCGACTCTGGCTCATTTTTTATACTGGAAGGTGACTTGGAGGCTGAGGTGGAACAGCCTAGAAGGGCAATGATGTCACAAGGCATCTGGGAGGAGCATTTCAGCGGCCCTGCCTGCCCCCAGCTCTTGCTGCAGGCGGTCCAGACCGATGTGTGAGCAGCCACCAGAGGAAACACTCATCAACCCAAATTATTCTAACGAGGCGCTCTTTTGGTTGGCCTTCTGTCAAAATGTGGAGTATATCAGACTAAAGAAGGTTTGCATTAGAGTAGGATTAATTAGCCTATGAAAAGCAGAAATAAAAAAAAATTGGTGAAAATTGCACCTTCTTTTCTTCTAAAACAGTTTACCAGATAGATCTGATTTTGAGTTTTTGAGGTGTGTCAGCTTTTTCTTGCCTTTGATTGCCTCCTGCTTGTTATATAGGACCAGAGGAAATTGAGTTTCTGTAGGTCAAAAGTGGTTGCCTATCAGAAATTTCATATGCTTTGGACATCTAATAAGTAGAAGCGTATGTTGAATTTTCTCGGTAATACCCATGAACAATGGCTCTGCAGTAGAAAGGAAAGGAGAAAAAATCCTGAGTCATACTCAGCCCCCCAATGCTCTGCTTTACAAGCCACTGCCCGGAAGTGTAGGGGACGTGTTTAGACCACAGTTTATCTGCCCACTGCACCCGTCCATGTTTATTAAGCTGCGTAGACACAGAGATAATCTGGCAGCCTTATTTTCACAGAGAAAATGCGGGTGCCCAGAGGCCTGGCTCCTGCCACGGCCCCCGCCCCCGCCCCCCCCCAGGTCATGGCACCGTCCTTGACTGGGTCAAGGACGCTGGGTTTCATTCTCTCCATATCCAGGGGTAAGCAGTGCTGTGCTGTGTACAGACACACACACACACACACACACACACACACACACACACACACTGCGGACATGTGCAAATGGTCCCTAACGATGTTTTCATTGGTAATGTTAATCAGGTGAGCATCAGTTCTAGTAAAACTGCTCTCAGAAGCTAGCTGGCGGGGACAGAACGGGTGGTATGCGCATTCGCAAAGGACGTTTGGAGTAGACCCAAATGCAAAGTGACATGTAAAAAAATAAGCGGGCGGTGGCTTCAGGCGGGACCCGAGTCAGCTTCTTCATGGTCCCAGCTGTCATGAAGCTCACAGTCCAACTGCATTTCAGTGTGTGGCTCTCCAAGCGGCAGTTCTGGCTCACAGTGGGAGACGGGACTGCTTTGTTTGAAGTTCCAGCTGTGGGCGGGAGGAGGCGCTGTTGCCAGCCCAGTTCACGGGGCTCCTCCCCCATCGCGGGGAAGGGGGAGAAGACGGGGGCGGGGTGGGGGGTGGTGGCCGCGCGGGAGTCGCTTCCGCGGGGAGGCGGTGCCCACCACGGTCCAGGCTCCGGCCCTCACTGTCTCGTCCCCCTCCCCGGTCCCTTTCAGGCTCCACGCTGCAGTCTGTCATCTGCTCGAACGACGCGCTCTTCTACTTCGTCTTCTTCTACCCGTTCCCCATCTTCGGCATCCTCATCATCACCATCCTGCTGGTGCGCTTCAAGAGCCGGAACTCCAGCAAAAACTCAGACGGGAAGAACGGGGTGCCCCTGTTGTGGATCAAGGAGCCGCACCTCAACTACTCCCCCACTTGCCTGGAGCCCCCTGTGCTCAGCATCCACCCGGGAGCCATAGACTGAGGGGGCCCCCCGCCCGACGTCGGCCGCGGGGAGCTCAGGCGCCCCCTTGCTGTGCCCTTCGCCCTGTGACCCCACAGCGGACAGCACCCGGACCCTGGAGCGCTCCCACAGAAGACTGCCGGCTGGAGAGGCGTTCCCAGCCACCCCCGTCAGTCGTCAGTCGCAGAGACAGACTGCTTCTAGGTGGCAGTCTGGGTTGGTTAGCCGTTTCCCTGAGATGCCGTCACCCCGCGGAATTAGGTTTCTTGTTTTTGTTCTTGGTGACTAGCGAGTAGCCCCGGGTGCCACATCTACTCACTGATTTGTATGGTATTCTCAGATAGATGTTATAGGGGCTCTCATTCGTTGTAACGGACTCGGTTTACTGTTTTTGGATCCTGTAATGTCGTGGACAAATTTCTCTTCCATAACGACTGGTGGCAAAAGGAAGGATGAACTTTCTAGCGCAAAGGAATCTCTTCCAAGACCTTTTGTTTCTGCACACTTGAAATGCCACCCGTGGATCGAAATACACCCAAACTTTTTTTTTTTTTTTTTTTACTTCCTTAACGAGACTCGAGACTCGAAAATTATATGCAGCGTGGGCCCAATTTGTATCTTTTCCCTCAGCTGGAGTTCTTGGAACCACTTTGTAGTCAAGATGAAAGCGTTGACTTTTGCTTCAAAGAACTGTGTGTGCAAGAGGGATTCTGCCTAACCCTGTTAGGAAGGAGTCCATGGTGCCTGGCCGGCCTGTCAGGGGGGCAAACGTAGGCTTCCTCCCAACCTTGCCAAAAAAAATAAGAAAACTTCGTTGGAGAACGAGCCAGATGCTCCAGGCAGCACACGCTTTGCAGACTGAAGTGGGCAGAGGGCTGCTCTTAGCAGCTACTGACTTCCAGATTGATCACAGCCGGTGTTTAGTGAAGGGAGGCAGGCGAGTTGTGGGCTGGATCTCTTCTGCAAGGGCAGTGTCTGACCCATAACTGAGCACATGGCTGTCAGTGTTAAGATGCTTTGCTAGACTTAAGGGGAAGTGGCCAGCGAGCCTGGGAAGGAAGGGGACAGCGCTGAGCTGAGCACACGGGCCCAAGCAGCCACCCTGCACACCAGCAGAGGGCCCCGGGGCCTACTGCTGGCTAAGTTCCCTGCAGAGTCGGACAGTGAGCGGTGGGAGGGGGTTGTCCAGAGCCTGATGTTGGAGAAAGGGCAGGAATCACCGCCTCCCTGGAGGTGTGAAGACTAGGCTTGTATTCTTCCTTTCAGTTAGATTTTCCTCAAAGATACTGACGTCTTCCCTACTCACCGTTTATTTCTCCCTGCTTCTCACTGCCATGCGAATATCCAGGGGACTTCCACATGCAGCCCTTTGTCATCCTTTGCACGACCCAGTCTCGGCAGAAACTGTCACATGCCTTTGTGGGTTTTTTAACCTTTCCCTTTCTTAGATCTCGTTCGCGGTTTTAGGTGATTTGCCGGTTCTTTGTCACGGCCCCTTAAATCCCAACAAGGGCCATCGTCACCCTTGCTGTTTTACTTTATTGTCAAGAAGCATCGGTGGCAGGAGTTTCCTTCTGCTCACTCCGTGAAGGTGTCCGCATGCCCTGCCTCCCCCATGTTTTGCTGGCCGGGGGTGCCATCTCCCCTTCCTCCGTGAGCTTGCATCTTGACTCCCAAGCGAGTTCCCAGTTTGGAGAAAGCCACCAGGGATTTTAGGCACCACGTCTAACCGGAGGGATCGCAGCGAAGCCCTGTTGTGAGACTGAGCAGACTCCAGGGGAGGCTGTGGGGACCCCAGGCCACATGGGCACTGATCCTTATCGAAGTTTGTGGGGCGCGGGTGCTCAGCAGAGGGGAGGCACGGTGACCCCTCAGCCGTGCTCTGGCAGGCTTACAGGGCCTGCCTCCTCTCCCAGGAGACCGTGCCTCAGGCGCATTCACGTTTATCATGCCGCGGGCGTGCTTTAGAGGTGCAGTCAGCTCAGCGGTGAGAGAAGAAGGCAGTGGTTTCCCCCTTTTCTTCATTGCAGGGGTGTGTTTTTTCCATGGGAAATTGCTGACCCCTGATTTAGGGACTGAGTCAGTGAGGGAAGATGGCTCACTGTTCCTCCGTGTGAGTGGAAGGATGCCACAGGGTCGTCTGGGACCAGGGTGTGTATATACCTGAGGCTTGAGTTTGCACTGGTTCGCATCTGTAGAAAGGTAGGTGCTGCTCCTATTTAAATAGGTGAAGCTACTGCGGGAAATTGGAAAGGAAAAGAAAAAGAAACCGAAGCCAGTATTTTAATATTTTTTTTTTCTGCGTATTTTCTACTGGGCTGACGGATACTGTCCAAGGACGAGCTTTTCGAGCTTTCTGTGAAAAGCCCCAGGAAGGTCTTCCTTTGGCCATTCCTATGGAAATGTGGTGTCAGGTGAATGAATGGTAATGGTGCCCTCTAGTGGCTAGGTGACCTCATCGCACCTTGTCGACCAAGCTTTGGTTCACTGAAACCAGGAGACTCTCAACCTGCATCTACCATGTTGCGATAACAAAACCTACACTGTGCCAGGCCCATCCCAGGACGTGGACGTGACCACACCCTCTTTCACCAGGGTGTTTCTGTAGCAGATTTTCATATTCTTTTCCAACGATGCTTTCCCTGCGTTAATTGTCAAACGGGGGTGGGGGGGTGGGGGGAAGGTGGGGTAAGAAGACTGCCCATGCATGGTGTAGAGAGCTGTTGACTTTTTGTTTGTTTTTTTAAAGGAAAACTCTTTGTAAGATGTTGCACTAAAACATTTTATATACACTTCAGACACCTGTAGTAAATTATGTTGAAACTATGGCTGTTTCCATTTCCTTCTTTCTCCTCACTTACTCAACCACTCCCGCCTTTGAAACCGTGCCCTGGGGACCTGGAGTGAGTCCTGCCCCGTGACATTGGCCTGCGAGGCTCAAAGTTCATGAAACCGTGCTTTTGGGGCCCGGAGTGAGTCCTGCCCCTGACTTTGGCCTGCGAGGCTCAAGGTTCATGAATCAGCAGTCTTTATCATCACTCCTTGTCACCAGCTTAAATGGTGCTTTTGTACAAATGACAAAACAACAATAATAACACCTTTCTCAAGACACTTTACTGCCATTCGCTGAAAATGCATCATAGTAAATACATCTACCCCATCAGGGCTGTGAGGGCTGTGCTGCCGGCTGTATAGCAACACTCGAGTTCAGAATGTAGGGCTGTAACCTGGCACTTGTGTGTGTGTGTGTGGGCGGGGGTGAGGGGTGTAAGGGGGTAGGGAGGATGGGGTGAGAAGAGATTGGTGGAGAAAGAGCAGGAACATGGGACAGCCTTCTCCTTGGCCACCAAGGGCGTCGGCAGCAAGATCACACCGCCTTTCCGAGGCCACATAGTGTTGCGGGGAGCGTGCGATGCTCAGCGAGCGTTTTCCGGGTTGGAAGGGAGCCGTGCGTTTCCATTGGGTGAGGGTCTCTGTTCCTTACACAGCTCGAGCGCCCGGCTGTGTTCGGGGAGTTCGCCACGTCTGTCTGTACAGTGAGAACGACAGACCGATTAAAGCCATAGCAGTGATACATGATTAGAACCCATCTGTAATTCTTAAAATTCACCTAAGAATGTGCCGTTTTCCTCTGAAAGGAAGGTGGGCAGCCAGGGACTGTGGACGCGAGGAGCTGGTTGGGGGAGTTCCCCGGTCTGGGATCCGCTGGATTGGAGGGGAGGGCACGCCAATCAAGACGGTGAACCAATAGGATGGAGAATCCCAAGTCCCTGGAACAGCCGGGGCGGGGCGCAGGGCTGGGCGGGTGAAACAGCGTGTGAATCAAAGGGAAAGTCCATAGTTGGGGAGGGAGGAGGAGGGGAACTGAGCGGGGAGGACCCGACCCCTGGGAACTCCAGCTCCGGTGAAGGGAGCGTTGGCAGTGGGGTCAGGTCAGGCTTCAGGAAAAGGTGGCATGCACTTGAACGAAGAAAGACTGGCAGCCGAGGGCCCGCACCGGTCACCCCACACATTCTAGGAGCTGTCTAAAATCCCCCCGTTTGCTTTTACTATTCGAGGGAAGAGTGTGGCTCAGAGAGGCTGTCGTGTCCGGAGTTCCCAAACCCGAGTGCTGCTGGCAAGCTCTGAAGGACGAACGTGCTTCGGGGCGTCCCTGTCCTTCGGCAGAGTTTCCCTGCGGGTTCCGGGCCTAGCCGAGTGGGGCGCGGCTTCGGGGGCGCCGCAGCCCCAGCCTCCGAGCTGCCTCCATCACGCCCCGGGTGCCAAGGAGAAGAGCCGGACGTGCGGGAGGAGCAAAGACAAACCTCTGCAAGACGCAAGCCACCTTTAAGGGGGCGCTCTGCAGAGCGGACGGCGGGGCCGGGAGGGGAGGGCCCAGGCGGGAGGGGGCGTGGCGGCCCCGCCCGGCGCGGGGCGGGCCAGGGGAAGGGCGGAGGCTGCGCGGCGGGACGGAGACGCGGACCGCCACCGGAATCCCGTGCAGAATCCCGCGGGGCTCGTGATGGCCGCGCGTCTCCGCGCGGGTGGGGGCGCGACCCTCCTCGGCCTGCTCTGCTGCTGGGGTTTCGGTGAGTGGCGGCCGTCCCCCGAGCCCCAGGGGGGCTGGGCGCTGCGGCGGGTGTCGGCGGCGTGACCCCGGGCTCCGGGCCGCGCAGACTGGCGAGGCCGGGCGGGCTGCGAGTTGGGTTCGGGATGGGGTAGGACGGAGTGGGGTGGGGGGCGGGGGCGCAGAGAAACGCAGCCGGCGGGACCCTGTCCCGCGGGAGAGTTGTCATTCCACCCGCGAGTCTCCCTTGGGTGCGGGGAAGACTCAGGGCCGGGAAGACGCTTGGACGGTGGGCCACTGGCTGGCGTTCGGGAAACAGCGGGCCGGGAGTCCGGCCGGCCCCGCGCCCTGCGCGCCTTCGTCTCGCGATTCTTCTCGAACCCCACGGTCCCCGCTTGTGGTTCCTCCGGAAGGGTGTGCCCTTTCTCTCGCCTACGTGACCCCAAGGGCTCCGCCGAGAACTTGAGCCGGCCGGGCCGCGGCGCGCGCCGCTGGGACCTCGCCCGCGGCTGCGCGCGGGTGGCGGGTGGCAGGTGCGCGCGCGCCGCGCGCTGCTCGCCCGCCTCGGCCGCTGGCGGGCGTGGGGCGCTCCCGCATCGCCCCGCTGCAGGTCGGGGGGAAGAGGGCATCGCTTCGAGGTGGCTGAGTAGTGAGAGAGTGCGCCTTTCCCCTCTCTTCTGAGCTCCGAGGAACTAACGTGGGCGTGGCTAGGGCCTCGTCCACGCCTGGCACGCTCCAGCGAAATCGTCACCACCGCCCCGGGAAGTCGGTATCCTCGTCTCCGTTTTTACCTCCCCCAGCCTCGCGAGCTCCTCCACACACAGGCCCCCGGTGAAAGTCAGTCACAGCCAGACTGCTGACACATAGAAATAACCGCCTCGACTTTTATTTCTTTTCGGGGAGTTGCCCACTGCGGGCGCCTTTGCACCTACGACCGGGTCCGCCTTCCATCTCCATTCTGCAGCAGGCGTGGACTGAGCGTCCACGGGTCCAAGCATCTCGGGGGAGGGGTCGAGATGGGCTCAGAGCACCCACCTTCTCACGCATGGAAGTACATGTAAGACAGCTAACCGGAAAGTTTTATGGGCGTGCAGAGGGGAGGAAGCAATATCGTGTGTGAAACCGAATCTCTTCTCAGGAGCGAAGACTTCGTGGAAGGGAGGGTATCTGAACCCGACCTCTGGGGACAGCTGGTATGTGGGGGCGCCATGCTGTGCCATGGGGAGGGGACCGGGGTAAGAAAGACAGGGGAGCAGAGTATCCAGGTGGAGCTTAAGCAGTGCAGAGGAGGTGTGCCCGCCGGAGATTGCGGCCCCATCCATAGCACGGCCCCGATTGTCCCCCTTTGAGACTTTGGTTTCTGGGCTGGACGGGATATGAATCATGCACTTAGGAAGAAAAATCTGGCAGCCGTGGAGAGGAAGGATGACAGATGAGAGGAAAGGGAGGCAGGGAGGGCCAGAGCAGAGCCAATCGGAGGGCTCAGATGTCATATGCTGGTGGCGGCCAGGAAGGGGCAGTGACACATACAGAGCTTGGATGGATGGGGTGGGGTGACTCTCCTCCAGATGAGCGGGTCTCTCCCTGGTCCCAGAATGCACCTCTGGTCACTGCTGCCTGAACCACTTCCGCTAACGCTGGTACTGCAGCCAGAGGGGTCTGTCTGCGTGCGCACGGGCATCCCAGTCAGATGAGAGAGGCTCTGCGGCCCGGAGAGCGAGATGTATGGAGAGAGTTCCAAGTCCTGAAGGCGCAGGCGACGCCAGGGGCATCTCAGGAATGCACGCGTTACAGAGGGCAAAATCCGTCGTCGTGGAAACTAGGGGAGCTGGGGGTGCTGTCGATCGGACGATTGGAGGGGGATGAAGCAATTGGTCATTGTGTCCAGTTCTGAAATTGGCCACGGCGCCATCCTGTGGGGTCCCTGTGGCCTTGGTCCCATGGCTGGTGGGGTTCCGCCTCACCGGCCTGAAGCCGAAACACATCTAAGGTTAAGATGTTATTCTTTGTGGTACTGGAACAAGGCTCATGACAATAGACCCGAGACTTGAGGACTGAAGGAGCAGGCCCTCCGTGGTCGAAGGGTAAAAGGTGGGAAAAGCAAGTGAGTCACAATGCCATGGTCCGGGCAAGACCAATTCTAATCAGAGCAAAACAAACACACAAACTGTATTAAAGAAGCGAAATTTGTGTGTGGTTACAGAAACCCAGTTCACCCATCAAGCCCCCCACCTCCTCCAGCAAGATTCTCCAAACAGCCCCGTCACAGTGCTCTCTGCGCCCTCATTCATTTATTCATCCAGAAGTCATTTCAGTCAGCAGGTGTGAGTACCACCTGCTCTGAACAGGCCTCGCCTTAGGGACAAGGCTGAGTGGTGCATCCTGCGGAAGGTGAGCCCTTTGTGGGCTGGAGCCTGCACGCCAGGGCAGCTGCGTACCGGTGCCTGACAGCGTCCGCTGTAAAGTCAGATGCCTGGCCTCAGAGCCCGGCCCCACCCCTCACCTGAGTTATAACTTCTGTAAGTCACCTGACTTCTGTGCGCCTCAGTATCTTTGCCTGTGAAGAGAGCGAGCCCCACTCACACGAGAGAAAGGATGATATCAGTACGTACGTCATCGAATGACTGAACGTCACTCAGCAAGGGCTGAGTATCATCTGTGTGTCAGGCGCTGTACAAGTGCCCGGGGATGCAGCAAAGGACACGCTCAGCCCTGGCTTTTGTGAAACTTACATTAGAATGGGAGGGAGAGACAGGACATAAATAGGGAACATTGGTGGCAGTAAAGTAGATATTTACTAAGATAGAGACTGATTGCACAAAAGAAGGGGGACTAGAAGTGGTTAATAGTTCTTTTTAAGTTTTTAAAACGTTGGAAATCTTTAGAATAGTTGCAAAAACAACATAATGAACACTTACATACTTTTCTCCTTGAATCACCAGTTATTTTTGTCACATTGGGCTTACTTCTCTTTATACACACACACAAACACTTAACATTGTTTGTTTCTTTGGTACTAGACCATTGGCGAGTTGCAGATCTTATAACACCTTCCCTCTAAGTAGTTCAACACATGTTTTCTAAGAATGCCGCGTTCAGTAAGTCACAGAAGCACAGAGCCATTATACAGCGTGAATCATTCTTTCGGAGTCATTAAAACCCAGTCCTCGACCACATACGGCATTTGGAAATCATGCCTCTGTAAGCCCTTAATCTAAAAATACTGCTGACCTTTTCTGTTTGTTTTGTTTTGTTTTGTTTTGTTTTTGGTACTTAATGATGTCACCATTTTTGAAGAGTGGACTGGATGTTTTTTAGAATGTCCCTCGATTTGGCATGTCCGTTTCCTTATGATTAGATTCTGGTAAAACTTTCTTAGGCAGGAATTTTTCATAGGTGTGTTGTGTCCTCAGTGGGTCTTCTCAGGGTCAGGCGCAGTCCATTGATCCATTATTGAAAATATAGTGGAGATATTTGATTATTTGGTTAAGGTTCACCAGAGTTCTCCACTGTAGAGACACCTTTCTCCCCGTGTAAACAGTATGTGATTTATTGACACTTTGACACTGTATGACTATCCTTGTCCCCAGCAATCTTTCACCCAATGTTTTAGCGTCTGGTGAGGATTCTTCTCCAAGTCCATTATTACCAAAACGTTTGTAGATGGCAGTTTTTGCTTACTATTTTTCTTTATACGTTACCAACATTCTTCAGACATGAAGAGCTTCTGTGACATGTAGAGTATCTGTGGACTCATGGGTGTTTTTTAAAGATGTCATCACTTTATCCATTTGCTGCTCAGTGACCTCAAGGGTGGCCAGTGGATACCCTTCCAAGCTTTAGTGTCCTTTTGCCAGGTTTCCTTACTTTTGAGCGTTTCCTTACTTTCTGGCACAGAAAGAGGTTCTAGACGCCTTTTGTTCCTTTCCTGCCTCAGCCTTGGAATCATTCAATGTCCTCTTTCCTTTTAGTAGGCGACGGCACTTAAAAATCTAGTTCTGGGTGCTAGGCGTGCTCAAGGTACTGACTGAGCCCATCGTGGCTTCGGCCCTGCTGGCTGTCAGAGCCAGGAAATAGTTTTCACACCGGTTGGTTTATCTCATCACTGCTAAAGGTCATCTACCCATTTGGTTCCTCTTCCTCCATTATTCCATCTTTGTATTTCCTTTCTCCATAGTAGAGAATTTAGTAGCATCAGTATATTTCCCCAATCTACAAAACAGTTTCATAGTTGTTATGCCAATACCACAAATGTTAATAAATGCAGTTCAGGATTTCCTTGCTGTTCTTTTTATTTTTCCATATATCCCACTGCATATGTACAGAATACTGGATTTTAAAGTTACTTGGATTAATATTTTTTTTCTTCTGTGTGATTATGTTTTCAATTTGTATATAGTTGCATGAATTCGTTTCTGTTTTTATCCCATTTTAGGGGTTTTCCCCGTTGCTTTAATTTTTAAAGATGTAATATATTAACATGATTCAAGTCAAAACTATCTAAAAATAGGCTCAGAGAAATCCTATTGTTTCCTTCTCCTTTCCCATAACGTATAATTTGTTTCTGTTTTATCTTGTTTCTATTTGCAGATAGAAACAGACCCATATGTTTCTTTCTAACTCCTTTTTAAACAGCAGGTAACCAACATACATTGTATGTATTCTTTTGTATCTTGTTTTTGTCAATTAACCATATGTCTGGAAATCATTATCACTTCACAGAGATCCTCCTCATTCATTTTGTACAGCTGCATAGTACTCTATGGGTAGGAGATAAAACGTTTCATTCAGCCATTCTTTGGTGGTTGGTATTTTATCCAGTGCGGTCAGAGGAGGGTCTCTTTAAAAGGGTGACAGTTGAGTGTAGACTTCAGGAAGTGAGGGAGCAGGCCAGGTGATTGATGGTGGGGCAGACATCAGGCATCTAAGGAACTTCAAGGAGATCATTTTACTGGAAAGTAGTAGGAGATGAAGTTGTCAAAGTAGTCAGGGCTGGATCCGAGAGATCAGGTTTGTGTGCCCTTTAAAAGCGGTGACTTTTTTACTCCCAGTGAAATGGGAGGTTTTGCAGGGTCTTGAACAGAGTGAAATTGTGATGACTGGAGTGTTTGAATGAATTATTCTGGCTGCTGGTTGGAGAATAGCCTGGGGCCTGGGGGTGGGGATGGGGCAAAAGGGAAGCAGGGAGACCAAATTAGGGGGCTGCAGGAACAATGCAGTAAGAAGTGACCTGGATGGGGTGGGGGGAAGAAATGGGAGATGCTGGCGTGAGTTTTGAAGGTAGAGCTGGCAGGAGTTGGTGCTAGATCTAGGCTGTGCTGGGCAAGTAGCAAGCTCAAAACCAGAACTGTTCTATTAGTTAGGTATTTTTAGCAGATCTTGCCCAATTCTGCTGCTGCTAACCTTTTATGGATCTTTTATCTTGCCAGCTATCTCCCCAACTACATTTTAGTTCCTGTTCTGCAGGGACCAAGTGGTATACTACTTCTTTAAAAAATTCCTTTCTTTGATTTGTTTCAATGTGTTTTTTTTTTTAACAGTATAAATTGTTAAATGTGGACATGGAGTGTTACAATATTTGTCGAGCATTTCTTCACTTTATGAAGTTATCTAACATTAGTATGTGAGACTTGTTCACAGGCTTTGCTACAGTCAAGATTTAGAGAGTCTGTTTTTGTATGGGAAAAGAGAATCCATGTCAAAATAGTGTGGTACCTTTGTGTTGGAAAACTAGACCCCGTATTCTAGTGGGGTGTAACTAAGAATGGCTGCCATGAATGAAGCATGTGGCAGGGTGCTTGTTAATTTAGATTTTTGTTTTCCTTCCATTGTCACACTAGTTTTTAAAAGGCAGGGACCATTAAAGAGGAGAACAAAGCTTAGGTAGGTCAAGTACCCAGTCCAAGTTCACACAGCAGATAAGTGGCTACAGTGTGCTTACAGCCCAGGTGTGTGACTCAGCTCGTGCCGTCCTAACCCAAGATACGATAAGGGGCTGTTGGATGATTGGTGGGGCCATAGGTAGTTGCTTGTGTATGACATGCATACCTAGTCCAGTGAAATAGAAAGGACAGCACGAATACTGTAAGATGGGCGATCGCAGAAGATGGTATTCAGTAGCATAATCTAGATTAAGGGGATGGGAAAACCACCTTTGGGCCATAGAGTTCAGAATGGGGGGTTATTTACATATTAACATTTCCCTGTAGTTAGTTATACCCACACTTCATTCCTTCATGCTTTTGCGTAATCCCAGTAACCGTATACTATTTATGAAAATGAACAGTAATCTCATCATATCCCCTAACTTCTACCCATACTCAAATTTCCCCACTTGTCACAAGAAGGTCTTTTCTGGAAACAGCAACAACAGGATCCAGTCAAGTTTCACGTGTAATATTTGTTATCGTTGGGGGTTTAATTGGTAGACGTCTTTGAGAAATCGTGAGAGACACTCAGAGGCACTTTTTAAGAACTAGATCTAGGAATCTGTCACGCTAACGTTTCTTAGTAAGTTCTGGCTTTGCGTGTAGGTCTTGGTTTCTCTGTCTGAGAGCAGAACGTCCACCTGCGTGCGTCGGCCCTAACCTGTGCAGGTTCTGTCTTCTGATCCCTCCTCCCGTAGTTCCTTCTCGAGAGCAGGAGGTTTTCGGAGGTTTTCCTTGAGAGCACAGCCCCGTAGGTTCTGCAGTCACGCATCCAAGCTTTTCTCCCTCCAGGATGTAAAGTGAACACAGGACACCACCGCCTATTCCCTTTGCTCGGACAGGTTGAGGTTTGGATGTGTGTAAGATCGCGAGACCATCCCCAGGAAAGTGCCCACAGACTTGTTAGCAGTTCCTCTTTGGAGGTGGCTGCCAGCCCCCCGCCCACGGGGCTCCAAGGAAAATTCCCTTCATGTACTTTATGAGCCCAGGATCTTCCCCTTTGGCCTCTTTCCTTTCCTTTTTTTTTTTTTTGGTCCTCATGCCGTTTGGCCTTCTGCTTCTCAGGTGGGCTGCTAGTATCTGTGCTGGTGATCTCTGAGCCCAGGGACTCAGGCTCAAAGCGGAAGTGAGGGAACCTCTTGCCCAGAATGACCGAAATCAATAATCAGGTTCACTCTCTGTCCCCAGCTGGGAGCCCTCAGTTCCGAGGTGCGCCCTGTATGACCTTGATCTGTTCTGTCAACCTAGCATCCATCCGAGGGAACCACACTATTCTGATTGGCTTGTTCTCGGGAAATACACCCCCTTCTGTATTTTGTTCTCCTCTTTAATGGTCCCCGCCTTTTCAAAAATAGTGTGACGATGGAAGCAGCAGCTTCACTTTCTTTTCGTAACGTGCCCAAAATGTCTGGTTGAGATAAGTGTCTGAATTTCCATCAGGCTCACTGGTCTGTAGTTTCTTGAACGTTCCCCCCCCCCACCCCCCATATAACAGTTAAAAACTAGAAAGAAAAAAAAAGTGAAGTTAATGTACACATTCAGAAAACACCAGGAAACTAAGCAGGCTGTGTTGTACATTAGTTGTACCAGTTTCTCAGCTATGAGCTGAGAACATGGAAAAGAAAAGAGATTGGAAAGAAAATCTTTGATGAAATGATCCATAGTGAAATACCTCCAATCAGACTCTGGAGAATAGATTTCGAAAGACTCACGGAGTCTTAGATAGGTCTGCTGAGCACCTCATTCCCCAAAGGGAGCGCAAGGTCTCAGATGCGGTTGGTCTGCGGACAGGGGTGGTCAGAGGCGAGCGTGGCTTTCGAGCGTGGTGGATTGTGGGTTCGTGGAAAGCAGAGGCTAAGGGAGTACTACTAGCAGAGACAAGCTAGGAAACAGGTGAACTTTGATGTTGCTATTAGATTTTATGTAACCTACCGTGGCCCCAGTGTTTCATTCCAACAGGGAGTCGATCTAAAAAAACATTGGGGTGACAGCGTTCCTGGCTGGAAACCAGCCCCTCCCTTTTGGGGCGGGTCCTGTCTGATCTCCTCACCCCCCAAATTCCACAGGGCTCTGCGGCCTTCCCTGGCGTGGCCCGTCTGCTTCTAAAATATCCTTTCAATACATCTTACTTTTTATTATTAAAAAAAATTTTGAGATTTTTTTTTTTTACTTTTTTTTCATACTACATCTTCAGAGTCTGGTTAGAATTCGGTGCTCACCACACATCTCATTTCGGACTGACCACAGTGCATGTGCTCACACACGTGGTTAGTGACAGCACCCAGGGGAGCGCCTGGGCGGGAGGAGGAGGAGGACGACGTGCGGAGCACGGAAAGGGATGAAAGGGAGAGTACCTCAGCAGGGCGGAGGACAGGAAGGAAGGCTCGGAAGGAAGCTGGTGCAGGGAACCGGCATCTGAATCCTGGACGCGCTCATCCAGGGGATGCGGGGGCGGGGGGCCGGGGTCGGCTTGACCGCGGAGGGCGCACGTGAGAAGCAAGTCCTGGGGAGTTTCTGGGGGCAGGGGACCAGGGGATTTATTGCTTCTTGGGAGTCAGGCGGCCACAGTTTCAGCCTAAAGGAGACTGAGACGGGGAAGCAGCGGCGTCGCAGCCAAGACCAGCGGCCGTCTGCCATTAGGACTCGTGGACACGGAGGGATCGGTGACCAGGCCTGGAGGGGGGACGGAGGCCTGGCTCCTTGTGGCCCACAGCGCCCCACAGCGCCCCACAGCGCTCCACAGCGCAGGCTCGGGGCGGGGCTGTGTGTCGCGACCCCAGCTCCGCCTCGCCCCCGCTGAGTGACCTCGGGGCACTTCTGAACCTGTCTGCGCCCCGGTTCCCTCCGCTGTCACCCCAGGGCTCTCCCGCTGGTGCGCACGTCCTGGTATTCCCACGCTCACCCCCGCACACCTGCTCTGGGCCCTGCTCACGCGCCCAGTTGTGATCGCCTCACGCGGAAGAGCACCCCCTCCTCGGGGGTACTCGTCTCCCCTCAAACACTCCGCTTCATTTTTCTCAGTAGCGCGTCACACCCCCCAGCATAGAAGATACCCGCTTTTCCACTTAATGTGCTTCTCCCCCAGCTGTAAAGGAAACTCCAGGAGGGCGGGGTCCGTCCGTTTTGTTTGCTCCTGTATCCTGATTGCGTGTCGCTGTGCCTGGGACGCGAGGTGTGCTGCAGCCATATTTGGTGAATAACAACATGAGTAATAAGACCCACCTGGCTGAGCTGAGTGGAGGAGTAAATGAATGAAGAGAGGCAGGAAGGCAGGGAGGTCCATCCATCTAGCTTTTAGGACAAGCGCTGGGCACACAGTAAAGCCCCACAGGTAGTGAACGCTGTGCAAAATATTACTGAGGCCCAGCTGGCCTGGGGCCCATGTGGACCGGATGAGTAAAAAGACTATGTTCTTCATGATCTACATACATGGCGAGCACATTGCGACCCAGACGCTGGGACATGGGGTCTGGCTAATAGGAGGATATTTGTGAAGTTAAACAAGACACTGTCCCAGTCGTTTTAGGAGCATGCCACTCACTCTTCTGCACTCTGGACGTGTGGGCCTGTGTGCAGACGGAGACCCTGTTCCGGGCTGCCCGCCTTGGGGTCAGCTGACAGCGAGCCGTGTTGCAGACGGCAAGGGGGACAGGTTGTAGTCACGAGCCACCGTGGCTGACCCAGACCCCGCTGCCTCCAGATCTGACTGAGCCTTCACATGAATCATCCTTGCGGTGTGATGCATCCAGGGGGAAATGCCAAGCTCTGTATATTTGGGTACCGAAACTTTTAGGGGATTTTTCTCTTTGCACCAAATAAGTTTTCACCTTAACTGTTAATCTCTGCAAGCCTTGTTAACCCTGAAGGGGTTGGAGAGAGAGAAAGAAGTATTTTTAAATTGCATTGTCTAAGCACAACCTCTTCTCTAAGTCCCACAGCGGTTCGCTTGTTTATGGGAAATGACCCTAGTGCACCTCCTCAGACCGCAGGCCGGCTGTTAACCGGGGTGCGGGGCGGGGCACAGGCGGAGGGGGTGCAGTGCCCCGAGGCCCACAACCCACATGGGGTGAAACCCAGTTCAGCTTGGAGGGGAAGCAGGAGACAAAGGGAGCATCTGGGAAGGAGCAGCAGTGGGACAGGGATGGGGCCAGGTGACCCTCCAGTCTCGCGTTAGTGCTGGCAGCGGCCGGGGGTGAGCAAAGGGGTCTGAATGTTTTTTGTTGTTGTTGCTTTTTATGGCGACATTGGTTAACAAAATCCAGTAAGTTTCAGGCGTATAATTCAGCAGTTGGGCATATATATATATATGGTGCGTTCACCACCCATCATTAGATTTCTTTCTCTTGCCACATATTTGACCCCTTTGACCCCAACTAAAAGGGGTCTGTTGACTGCACGGGTCCGAGGGGTCCCGGGTCATCCATCCTTCGGCTCCTGTACTTCTCTAGCGGTTCCTGAGCCAGGGCCCATTTCCTTCTGTTCAAGCAAGAGGTGCGATCGGGAATGCGCGTGGGCCCCCGTGCTCCGAGGTCTGCTCCAGCCCTGGCGTTCTGTGACGTGGGGACCGCTGAGTGTGGCGCCTCACCTGCGGTCCAGAGGTGTGCTTGCCGCCCGGCCGGCGTGGCCTGACTCGATCAGCCTCTGCCGTTCCAGAACCATCCAGAGATCGTGTCCCGAGGGATCGACCACATCTCACGTCTCACGCCGCCCAGCGTCTGGGACCGCCATGGGCCACTGGGCGAGCGGGAGCGGTGGTGAGGAGCATTGTGGTGTCAAAACCGGCTTCTGATCCAGTTTCACCACTTTTCCAGCAACTCACTTATGCTTGGTGTCTCTCCGTTTCCTTATCCACAAAGCAGGGTTGAAAATAACACCTGCCTGATGTGGTTTTTAAGAGATTCTCTGAATACCTGTTTGTAGAGCTCCGCCAGCAGTGCCTTGCGGACAGGGTTAGGCTCCAGACACTAAAAGTAGTAGTCAGTCTAAATCTCAGCAACCAAGTTAAAATGTGCAGGGGAATTTGTGGCTGGGATGGGGGTGGGGTGGGTCCCTTTTCAGTCACCTGATAATTACGGTGACCATGTTTTCCAAATCAAAAATCAGACGCTTTATCTGCAAAATATTTGGGTTCTCCTGACTCGAAGCCCTATGAACACTATCAAAAATGTGGAGTGATGATGTAATTGGGTGAGGATACTGCAGCGGATTATTTGAAATTGAAGTTGTTTTCAGGTATATGATGGCTCTACATGTAGGTCCTGGGTACCCTCATATCTTTAAGAAGAAAAGATCATTCAAAATTCTTCAAAACAAATAGACCTCCGATCGTTAAAATAACAAACAAACAAACAAAAAAACACTGGCTAGCACGGGATAGCTACGTGGGCAACCACTGATACATTTTTTTTCCCCCTCCCTGTATCTCTCTCTGCTTTTAAACAGCAGAATCTCACTCCATACCCAGTTCTCACTCAGCCAGGGCCACGTACAGCGAATGCCTTGCTGGTGGCCAGACTTAAGGAGAGAGAGAGGGGACCCCCTCTTAGGAGCCTGCTTCATGCCGCTCATTCTGTAGAGACATTCAGTTTTAATCAGCCCTCGAAACTAGCTTTCGTGGTAAGCATCATGATTTCCATTCGTTCGCTGAGGAAGCCAGGAGTGAGTGCCCGATGGCACCTGGCAAGAGGGACCAGAACCCAGACTGGCCGACCCCTTGTTTGGCTCCCTTTCACGACAACACGGTTCCGTCCTTCACTCACTCATGCATTCATTCATTCTGGAAATAGTCCTTGAGCGTCTGTTCTGCGAGGGACCTCTGAGAACAAGGCGGGCCCAGTCCCTGCCCTCTGAGAACTCAGTGTCTGTTAGAGACGTCAGACTTTGTGCAAACAATGAGACAAGCATCCAGCTGCAGCTGCGTGGAGTGCCACAAGAGGAAAGCATCGGGGGTCACTAAGAGCGCTGACTTAGGGAGCCAGCGAGGGCTTAAGGCAGGTTCCCCGGGTTCTGAAAAAATGGGCCAGGCAGTGAGCTCAGCTGGGGGACATGAAGCCCGTCCCACCCAGAGACCAGAGCTCTGGACGAGGCCCTTGCACACATGAAACCCTGCCCTCTGCTTTGAGGTAAGAAAGCCACCCAAGAGTTTTCATCAGGATGGCGAAGTGCGGTTAGCTACGCCACTGCCCGTGGGTGCAGAGAGGGGTCACAGGGACTCGGGAGTGTGTGCACACACTCCTGGCGAGGGTCGTCACTCAGCAGCCCACTCTGTCATCTCTCCTGGTGTCCCGCCACTTTGCCTGTGACATGGGGTTATGCTGACTCATTCATAGTTTCTTCCGGCTCAGAATCACGGTGATTCTTTGTACTGAAGTCTCCCTGTTCTTTATAACCTTTCTTCTCTCCATGCTGTTCCTGCCTTCTTTCTTCTTCCTGTCCCCCGTCCAGGGAATATGGCTTCTCCCAAGGAAAGACAAGCCATATTATGCATCCAGGGAGTGGTAGTTCATCTCATACCTCTTCTCTTCCACCACCACCCTCCCCATTCATTCATTCACTCACTCACTCACTCACTCACTCACTCACTCACTCACTCACAAGGCATTTCAAGCCTCCCTGCAGTGTGTGGGCTGTTCCTTTCGGCTACCTTCCCTCTCCTGTTGAGTGGGAGAGAGAGTGGATCATTGGCAAAGCATCAGAAGGATGCTGGTGTATTTCTGAGGTCAGTGTCCCTTAACTAAGGGAGATGGGTTCTAAAAATCCTTGCAAGTAGACAAATGAGGAATATTTGCTTCTAATTTGAAATTACCGGGCACAGTTGCCTACAATTAATTGGTCTGTTCAATCGTCTTCATTTTTTTCTTACGCCTTTTCAATAACCCCGTTTGCTACTAGGCGACAACCTCTATCCAGTTTTAATTTATCTTGAGTGTCTTTCCCTCAACAGCTGTTCTTCTCTCTTAATAAGAAGCTCAAGACTGGAGCAGAGTGCATCTTAACCCATTTGGGGGTATCCAGACTATGCCAGCCTGAGTGGGGGTGGTAAATTTTTCATAACCGGGTTGGTGTGGAGCAGGTGGGAGGCCCCTGATGTGAATGAAGCCTGAGTCGGTGTCTCTGCTGAAATGTTCCCACCTGGATGATCCGACTGTAGTCAACCAGAGATGCTACCAGGCGGCTCACGGGAGGCGGCTGGAGTAGGGGCTGTCCCCGAGTCCTTTATCTCCATGGTGCTCCTGGCTCGCTCGCTTCCTGCCATTGTTTCTGATCTCAGCGGCAACCCCATCAGCCAAGAAAGAGGCCAGACAGCCCGTACCAGCTAGCTCTTTCCTCTCCCACGGCTGGTCGGCCCGGTCCACCCCGCTCTGTGTTCCGGCCTTCCTGCCTCCATGCTTGCGCCCGTCAATCACTGTCCACTCTACAGCCAGCCTGCCGGAACTGAACTTGTGTCATGCCGGCCTTTTGGTTAAAGCCTTTCCACGGCTGTCCCTCGCCATGAGGGTAGGTCCCAGACCCTTAGCACCTTTGTTAACTGACACCACTAGCTGCCCACGCCCACACACTGCGCTCCGGCCCCTGCGGGCCCCTGCGGGCCCCTGCAGCCTCGTGCCCTAACCCGTCGCCGTCAGCTCGGCCACTTGGATCTGCTAGTGTTTCCTCCGACACACCCAGCTCCTTCGTGATTCAAGGCCGGCCCTGGAAGTCCCCGCTTCCTCCATCTGTGTGATCACCTACCTCTCCTCCCCGTCCTTACCCCGCCCTCAGCCGGCTGACCCTTCCGATCCGTCAGTGATATGTTGTCCTGTGTCACTTGTGGCGTGACGTCGGGGGAAGGCCCTTGCCTCGGTGGATCCCCATTGCCTGCTCAGTGTCTTCTCCACAAAGTGAGAGTCCTCGAGGGCCTGGGGTGATGCCTGCCTTTTTGGCTGCCATATTCCTAGCATTGCCCGTAGTACCTGGTGTACAGTTGCCGGTCCATAAAGTGGTCGAAATCCTCTTGGATTTTTTTGGGGTCCCAGATCTCCCCACCAAAGAGTCAGCTCTGCATGGTCGATGTTCTTCTTCCTGTACTTTTCTGTCAGCAGTTTATCAGCACCAAAAAATAGCTGATGAATAATTTTTACCACTAGATTTAACTTTTTCTACCCCCTGCCACCCCAAAGAACATCTTGAAAGATGGTTTTCTATTTTCGACAGTCACGTTGTGTTTTCTAATCAAGTTTTTTCCCTCCTAGTTCTCGCCAGCTGTTACGACCAGCGGATATATGCAGCTGTGAACGAAAATGTCACTTTGCCTTCAGCGAGTTCTACGTCCCTTCAAGATATTATGTGGAAAAAAGACAAGGATAAAGTCATAGAATGGCAGAAAAATGGCAATGAGAAAGTTTACCCACCTTTTGCAGGTAGAGTTGCTTTAAACCAAACATCTGGTAGCCTCACCATCTTCCGTTTAACAACGTCTGACGAAGCGGAGTACGAATTGGAATCCTCGGGCTCTAAGATAATCAGAGTTGATCTTAAAGTCCTTGGTGAGTATTCCATAAGTTGGTTTGTTTAAAATGGCCAATTTCCATCTTTTCTAAGCGACCAGTACAAATGAATGGTTTGTGAGAAGTCAGGTAATTCCTTATCAGACGATGTCAGCATTTTCCTGCCTTTTCGGGACACACAGCCACCCTGAAGTTCCCTGTCATGCACTGGGTGAGGGGAGGATGGGACAGAGGTGTGGAGAACAGCACCAGCTGGGCAGAGCTGCTGCCAGCAGCATCGCTTGTCTTGCTAGAATGTTCTGGAGAAGGATGCCATGGCAGCAATGAGCTCAGAATTCTTGGAACTCCATGGATGATGGTGCTCTATAAATCAGAGTTCCTGTTTCCTCCTGTGGCCCACCCAGAGGGCGAGTCCCCCCACCCCCACCCCCCATATCACCTTAAACTGGAACTGGAGATGGGATACAGGTTCCATTCTCCTTCCCTCAACCCTAAAGTTTCTTCTTTGTCGCAGTCACGTATAGGCACATGGGTGCACCCCAGTGTTTGTTTTCATTTTATTGGGGAATAATTGACACACATCACTGTTTAAGGTGTACGGCAGGATGGTTTGATGTACTTATATTGTGAAATGAGGACCACAAGAATTTTCTTCTTGTGATGAGAACTCTTAGGATGTACTCTCTTAATAGCTGCCTTTTTGTCCTGCAGCAGTGTTAGCTGTTCTCATCCCATGGGTCCCTGACATCCCCAGTGCTCATCTGTCTTACGACAGGACATTTGTGCCTTTGGGCCACCTTCATCCAGTTCTCCCTCCCCATACCCTTCGCCCCTCATCTTTGTCTGTGAGTCTGGTGGTTTGTTGTGGTTCTTAGGTTTCACGTGTAAGTGAGATCACACAGGATTCGTCTTTCTCTGTCTGACTTTTTTCACTGGACACATAATGCCTTCAAGGTCCACCCATTTTTAATGGCCGAGTAGTATTCCATTGTATGTATATGCCACAGCTGCTTTATCCGTTCATCCGTAGCCGGACGCTTAGACTGTTTCCGTGTCTTGGCTGTTATACGTAATGCTGCAGTGAACGTCACCCCAGTGTTTCTTGATCCTTTTAGTGCCTGGTTCGTTTTCACTATTTCTGATGTTCCTGCTGTCATTCTGCTTGGCGATTGTCCTATTTAAATAAAAGTTCTTTCCAATATCCCGACTCCTCAGTCCTCGCTGTCCTCTCCTGTAACGATCTTGTCCTCCACTCGACCTCACCTTTCCCCGCAGATAGGACCTAGAACTTGTCCGTCCATTGTGCCCGTGTCAGGCGTCTCACCTCCTGGATCTGAAGCTCACTCCTTCCGCTCTGCTGGCTGACGGTCCTTCAGCCACCTGCTGTCCCTCCTCTTTCTCTCCAACACCACGTTCACTCCATCAGGAACTTTTCTTGGTTCCGCCTTCGAAATACAACCAGACCCCGCCCACCTCTCCCCACTTCCGCGGGCGGCGCTGCTGCTTCCTCTTCGGCAGCATCGCGGCAGTGATTCCTGGGCGTCCCTCTCGCAGCCCCCATCCTGGCTCCCTGCAGGGTATTTTTAAACGCAGCAGCCAGAGTGACCTTCTGAAGACTGAAGTCAGAGCGTTGCTCGCTCTGTTCAGCGCTTCCTAGGGGCCCCACCCATCTCAGAGTTAAAGCATGCGGGGGTCGCCCCTCCCCCACTCCCCGCCCTCTCCGGTGACCTCCTCACGCCCGGGCCCTTTCTCTGTGTGTGGCCTTGCCCTTCCAAGGCTGAGTCTGTGCCCATCTCTCCCCTCCGCCGGGTCACACGTTCACTTTTATCCTAGAGGTGGCTGTGGTTCTAGACTGACTTCCTGTGTGCCAAAGGACGCTTTAAGAAGAGGCACTGGTGGGGCGGAGTGTGGCAGACAATATGGGGGGGGATGTGCAGAGAAGAGGCAGAAAGTCCCATCCAGCAGCTCCAGCCCGAGCTCCCCACGTGCTGAGGTTGGCCCCGTGGAACAGGATGTGGCATCTGGCTGGTGAGCAGCTGTTACTCACCAGTTCGTCTGCCCAGTTCCCTGGTGACACAGGGAGGAAGAGAGCATCTCTCTCTTTTCCTGTTGTAGCCCCAGAGCTCAGCAAAGGACTTGAGTGAGTCCTAAGTGCTCAGTGGATATTTGTTGTATCAACGAAAGCAATCGAACCGGGTGACTAGGAGGCAGGGGGGTGCAGCCGACAGAAATGGGGGCTCTCAGACTGGGGCGCTGGTTTGTCCAGAAGGTGACGAGCTCCACTGTAATGAATGAAGCTCCTTGAGGTGTCCAGGCATCTCGTTAGAAGAACCAACAGGTGTGTTTGAAGAAGGAGAGTGTTTGACACCTGCAGGGTGGGCGATCTGGCCGTGAGTTCATAGGGCGAGCAAACCAAAGAAGATGGATTCGGGATTTAGAGATGAGTCTTTGGAAGTCGTTTGTAGAGCCTTCTTATAAAGTTTGTAAAACTGAGTTCGAAGCATCTGAATACGTTTCTCTTTTTAAACCTGATGAAATGCTGAAAAGTGTCATTTTTCCAAGTGCCGTGCCGTCTCGGCGAAGGCAACGGCCTCAGGAGCAGACCGTGGGGGAGGCGACTTTGTGTCGGAGGCAGTGACATCAGCGGTATTACCTGTAAGACTTCAGGTCCCAGTTCAGAAATCCGGATTTTAGCAGTGGGGAGCCACCAGCCAACACCAGAGCAGGGAAGCGATTTGACGAAATACATTTTAGGAAGATTAACCACGTGGTAGGTGTCCGTGTGATGGATGAGAGGTGTGACGCCAGCTTACGAGCCACTGTGACTCTTCCGGTGGTCAGAGGTGCTGGTCGTAGATATTTGGAAAGGAAAGAATCAGAAGGTATCGCAAGAGTCCACAATATTTAGACTCCTTTTTTTTTTTTTAATAAAAAGACGTACGATGACTCAAGGTTTTATACCTGAATGACAGAACAATCGGTCGTACTTTTTCCTTTCTCTTTTTTCTGTTTTAGAAATGAGGAAGTCATACTTTTGGAGGGTGTCTTTAGATTTGAATATTCTTCCGGAGACACCAGGCCTAATGGAAGGCCTTCAGCAAGGGTATTTTCAAAGAGGGGATTTCTTGGCACTTCCTAAATTCAGGGCACCCACTTCCTTCTGTGTTTTGGGTAGACGTCTGGCTTTCCCTTTTCCCTCAAAGTCCCCTTAGAATTTCCACCTGCTGTGTTTATGAGTTCTTTCGCATCCCTTTACCTCCTTTATGGCACGGGTAACTTTCGTCTGAGTAGAATTAACTGCTCTATCCTTAAATGGTCGGGGCCGGTGATGTCTTTCTATTAAAGTTCACGGAAATGCCACCAGATACGTATAAGAAATTCTCACTTCTCACAGAGTAGTGAGCTGAATTAATGATACATCACCTACTTAAGTTATCTCGGGGATGAAGTCGGCATATTTCTTGCCCGTTTAATGCTGCTTACGGGACAGATGTCACTCGGATGTATTAGATAGGGCTGTGGGAAGTCCCATGGACAGCGAGGGAAAGTGAAGGATCGCAGACGGGGAGATCGCAGGTGGAGAAGCTCTGTCCCCGACGCCAGAGAAAGCTCTGCTCGCTTTTTGTCGGGCCAGATGGCTCAGCTCTTCCCGGTTTGCCACGTGGCAGTGGCAGTGGCAGTGGCAGTGGCAGTGGCAGTGTCAGTGTCCTGAAACCACCAGAGAGAGACTCCTCCGTGGCTGAGGGGCCCCAACAACGCAGAAGATTATAGCGGCACATCCACGCGTCTCCCTCACTGCGTTCTCATATTCCACTTGACCTTGACAATGACCTTAAAGAGTGTTATAGTCCCTTCTACTGATGAAAATGAGACACACCAGCAATGGGTTTCTCCACTTGTAGAGCCAGAGTCTGGGCTGGATGACTTCCCAGAAGTCTCGGAGCCGACGAGAGCCGTGGCCCAGGGTCACACAGCGAGTCGGGGCTGCGGCTCAGTCCCCCTGCCTCCTGGTCACATCACAGCTCGCCCTCCTGGGGAGCCTCGCCTCGCCGGCCTTGCGCTCCCTCCCAGCTGGTGCTTGTTACCTACTTGCGCTGTGCCAGGCGTGAGACTCCTAATGATCACTCATGTGTGCGTGATTATCCATCCGGCTCATTTCATCCCCATCCCAGTCGTGTAGGGTAGGTACTGTGTGTTTCCTTGTTATGTAGGATGGGGAACCGAGGCACAGGGGATTAGGTACCTTGCCCAAGGCCAAGTGGCTTTTAGTAGTCGTGGAGCTGGGGTCCGAGCCCGGGCAGTCAGGTTCCGGGGCCATGCTCCCAGCCAGCGTACCACACTCCCTCGTGGAGGTGAGCTGTTGGAGGGCTAACGTTTTATGGGGTGGAGAGAGTAATTTAAAGACCGCCTTTCTGGATGTGTCCGTGTAACCCTTCATCTCTCCGACACCTGTCCTCCTCATTGCGGTGCCAGCTGTGCGGCTTGTATGTCAGGTGCTGTGGGTAAGAGGCGAATAATAAGACCTCATCTTTACCTCCCAAAGACGCACAGTCTGGGGGGCTCACGAGGCACCTCTGTTTGGTTTACGAAGTGTTCGATGAAAGACTAGACATTGGCGAACTAGTTTAATAACCTAGAATCTGTAACAACATACAAAGCATACGAGAACCACCTGGGTCGCTGGACTGATTTTTAACACCTGCCCCCCCCTCCCCGGTGATGGCCACGCACACCGATATTTGAAAAATGGCTTCTAGGAAGGAAGCGTGTCTGAGGAAGCAGGAAGCTTGGTTTTCTGCCGCTGAGAAATGCCCAGCCCCCGGCAGAGGCAGGTGGAAGTAATGCAGCACCTAGAACAGTGGTCTCCATCTCCCAGCCGTTCTGGAGGCTTGGGGGCAGGTCCTTGGGAGTGCCTGGGGGTGCGCCAGGCCGGGGTAGGGGGGGACTGGAGGCTACCGAGGAGGAGGCTCTGGGCCTCCAGTAGGCAGTCGCCTGCAGCTCGTCCTCGCCCTTGTGAAGGAGATCGGTCTGCTGCTTAAGACTGAACTTGGAGAAAGATGTCCAGAGCTTAAAAAAAGATGGAACTTTTTTTTTAAACCGAAGAACAACTTGAAAGCAGCATGTAACGACTTAGGTGAGCTAGATTAAACCGAACAACTGAGGCAGGCCCGAGCGAGAAGGGGTGTCGTGTGTGGTGTGCGTTTCTGAGTGGGTGCCTGAGCAAAGGGTGTTCAGGAGCAGGTCAGGGTGGGGACGAGTTGGACACTTCTATTTTTAGAATATTAATTGGAGTCTAAGTATTCCTTTTGTCTTAGAAAATATCATTTTAAATGATAGCATATTATTCTATCATCTTGATAAACTTTAATTTAGTGTAATTTGCTTTTCAGTAGATGCTTATGATGTATTGAAATTTTATTCGGATGCTCTCAATGACCTTTTGTGTGTGTGTGTGTGTGTGTGTGTGTGTGTGTATGTGTGTGTGTGTGTGTAGGTATTCCATATATATATTTACATGTCTTCTCAAATCTCTGATGATTAGTTTTGGAGGGAAAGTAGAGATGCAAGAAGGCATATGAATTAACAGACAGACAAATGACCAGTGGGACAAACTAATTCGCATTGAGATTTTAGAGGGCAGGGACAGTGCAGTGTGACAAGTGTCTGAATCTGCCGTGTGCCGGCCCAGGCTGCCTCAACCGGTAGGGGGTGCTTCCTGGAGGAAAGCCAGGCCCAAGGCCTCGGGCTGACAGGTGTCTGACAGGTGTCTGACAGGTGTCTGACAGGCGTCTGACAGGCACCATGCTTTATTCCACCTGTTCCCAGATCCAGCAATGGCATCTTCTGCGAGTCAGATAACTTTTGGAATTAAACATTTTTTTTTTTAGACGTTAGAAAGGTAACAAACTATTTCCTCTGTGTGTTTTGTTTAGTTTTTAAAAAGTTTATATTTTGATTTTTTTCAATTATAGACGACATACATTATATTAATTTCACGTACGACACAGGGATTAGACATTTATAAAGCTCCTCTATGTGTTTTAAGAAGCTCTTCACTTAGTAATGGGGGGCACCCTCTACACAAGCCTCCCCCCAACTATTTTTAGTAAAACGTGATGATATTTGAAGTCAGTGAGAAAACCAAAAACTATAAATCCTCATGTCCGTTAGGGTGAGGATTTGCCACCATCTTGTGTAAAATCTTTGGCTTTCGGGATTGCGTATAAGAGATTTGGGGCCTGTGTGTATTCTGAGTTGGAGCGGGTAGGTCTGACCCGGAGGAAGAGAACTCCCTCCCATTGGTACTCAAGGCTGTGGCTTGCCCATCTCTTCAAACTCACAAAGAAATTGGGAGCTCTTTAAAAATTTGCAGATGATGAATCTAAGTCTTACTCTTTTTTACTTTTTTTTTTTTTTTTCCCAGAGCCTCTTCCATATCCAGTACTAAATTGGACATGGACTGGTGAAAATCTTACAGTCTCCTGCAAGATCCCAGCAAATTACAGTAGTCATCGAGAACTAATCAGATACTCGTGGTCCTGCCCCACTTCGGCGCAGTGCAACAATAACTCAGAACCTACGATGACCTTTCAGAAGAAAGATGACCTTTCACAAATAATTACGTGTACCATTAGCAATGAAGTATCCAAAATGGCATCATCGATCGATTTGTCAACCTGTGTCCCAGCAGGTGGGTAAATAACTAAATGTGCCATGGCAGAGATGTGCTATACACATGGGGTGCATGGACCAGTGTCGGTGTGTGGGTTTCAAACCACGGGTAGAGCAGCTAAGATACATTTCACAAATGCGAAATGGAAAAGTAGTTAAAATTTTCATAGATGCCCCATTAGAGAGATAAAGCAAACATTTTTAGCACTCTCTGTGTCCCGCACCATACTAATACTTGTGTTCATTAATTTAATCCTCATACAACCCAGTGAGCTGCATACTAGTGGTTTATTCTTATTTTATGGGGCGAAACCAAGACGCGGAGAGTTTTAAGTTGCTTGCCCAAGGTCAGCAGTTAGTAAGTGGCAGAGCCGGGTTTTGAAATGAGGCCATCTGGCTCCAGGGTGTGTGCTCTTGACTCTTTACAGTACAGTCTTAATAACCATTATGTTCTCAAAGGCTGCACATGCACTACAAGAATGTGTATTGGATGCATTTGTCTAGACTAACACTCAGTTAATCTCATAACAATCTGTCTCACCTGTGTTTTTTTAATGTTAAGTATTAAGCACGGTGTAGTTTGCAAGTTCATGATCTATTTTTTTTACATTACATCTTCAATTTATACACAAAAGGATCAGTGATTTGAAGGTGGTTCATTAAAACATAAAAGAAGAGATGAATTATAGTATTGACTGTAATTTGGAAGAGTATCATAATTATGCATCGTGACCTGGATTTCCAGGGCAAATAAAGAAAATGAGTCTCTTTGGGCTAGGATACGGTGATTACGTGCATGGTTTTCTTTCCAAACAAGCAGCTGAAACAGAAAAGGGCAATTAGTGAATATAATGAATATAAAACACTTGAATTTTATTTGATTAGGGAGCTATGTTCCTTAAGTCTCCAGTGTATTGTACTTTTTGAAACTTCAAATAACTACACAAAGCCATTAAAGTTAGAGTTTCATTTTCAGACAAAGTAGTGTAACTTCTCAGATAAAACAAATATTTTTGCAAACAATATTTGCAAAAAAAAAAAAAAAGTGCAAAATGAGTTCTGGTTTGTAACTGACGGATTTGGTCCCTAAAGACAGAGAAAAGGCCAAACCCACACAAATGTCACCATTTGCCCAAGTCACACAATTCTCAAGAATATTTAAAAACCAGCTGCAAAGTTAATGATAGTTGTTATGCTTGGAGCAAAACATTCCTTTACTAAGTCTCCTGTTGGGTGTTGCATAATACCCAAGGCAAGTAGTATGGAAATGCAATCTAGGTGCTAGCAGGTTGTTGCTTTAGGGCTGGAATGACAGAAAGCCAAGCCAGTGTGCTTTTCGGCTTTTGGCTGTGCCATGCAGGACACCGTCGGAGAAGGAAGGTGACCCCGTGTGGAGGAGACAATCTCGAAAAGCTTCAGGTGTTCCAGGGGGCAAAAAATACCTGCAGGAAACAGTTTCTGAATAAGATCCTGTATAGACCCATATGGAGTATTTTAAGAGGTTTTCAAGCGTTTTGCCCTTGCCCAGTCTTCATTTCACCCTTTCCCGCTGGAATTGAATGCTCCCCTAAAATGCTCTTCCCTGGAGGAAAGATCGTCTTGATGACATCCCTCTAGCTGATAGGAAAGTGAAGTGGTAGGAATTTGAAAACAAACCCTTTTTGTTATTAAATGATGTGATTCATCTTCTTTTGTTTTACATTTCCCCCATTGTCGGGATCGTTCCCATTACAGTATAGATTTTGAAAGTTTGAGAAACACTGCCAGATAATTCTTAGGGTGTCAATGTAGGAGATACATATCTGGGGCCCTTTCCTTGGCCTCCACTAACCAGATATTAAAAGACCTTTTTTTTTTTTTTTCCTGCAATTCTGGGACCTGAACTCAATGATCTAAATGGTACGTTGCAACAGTAAAAGGCCAGGATCTCTTCTCCTCCCCCACCCATTATGATTTTTGAATACTTTTCTGTGGAGTTGCACGCATCATAGCATATAAATCCATGAAGATGTAACAGTTAAATACAGGATCTTTATTAAGTGTCTATTTTCTAATGCTTTATCAACAAAGCATAGTAATTCACATTGACTAGCCTGCCATTCTGTAAAACCCTTCCAGAAACTTTCGTTTGCTCCTCACCAACACCTTCCTAGACTGGCCAGACAGGAATTATTTACTTTTTAAGAGCGGAGAGACAGGTTCAACTAGGTGGACTGACTTCCCTGAGGTCACTTAAGTAATGGACATAGAATTAAAGTGTAGGTCTTCGAACTCTGGGGTTTATTTTTCATGACACCATCCTGATGCTGTCTCAAAGTAAATGAAGAAACAATTTTGACTGATTCACAGGAATTGGCTAGTGAAAACCATGCTGTGTGAATAATGGTGCAGGCCGTGGAGAGTTCTGTAGCACCATGGGTCAACAGAGTATAAGGGGAAGAAAGGAGAGGTGATGGGGGAATGTGGAGATTAAAAAATTTAAGAAACATATTGACTTCTTGAAATATTGATCCTGATTCAAACAAAAAAATAAAAAATAGGAGATTTAAATACTGCATATTTAAGTGTAATTAGTATTTTAGGTATGATAGCGGCATGATTATGTTTTACAAGCATTCCCTATCTTTTGGTTAAAAACTGTGGTCTCTGCCCATCTATCAAACTGAGGACCTGGCCTCTGGTGGTCTGTGACCTGCCTCTTGCAGCCATCCTTTCTCTCCTCTGCTTCTCTGTGTTTTCCACCCTTTTTTTTTTTTTTTTTTTTTTTTTTTTTGCCTGGGAATGCTTAGAGTCCCTGGATTGTGTGTGTTTACGTGGTTGTAATGAGGGACTTAGCCGCCTATATCACGCACCGGGGATGATGGGTAGCAGAGCGCCCCGCGAACAGCATCCTCCACTGGCCCCTGCACCTGCAGTCCAGTCTCCTTTGCTTTTCATTCGCACCTGTCTCCCTTTTCCTGCCCTGCAGCCCTAGCCCACACAAGTTGCTGGAGCTTCACTGCGTAGTGGGGCACGTGGTGGTCCTGCCACGGTGTCGTCCATGAGACGGGGACAGCCTGACTCCTTAGCAGGGATGATGTCTGTAGCCATCGGAAGGTGAAAACAGTGGTGTGCTCATCGAATCAAAGGAATTTATGTTTTGTAACTTGGGCACTTTACCTTGCATTTTGTTTGCGTGTTAAATAATTTTTTCCCATTTAAAAAAAAAAATTGTGCTCGCGGGAGTCAACCAGACGAGGGTTCCTAGTGCTCCTTCCTTCTCGGCAGGGGGGTGGGGAGGAGGAGCAGCGGGAGCCCGCGCATGCGCGGTTCTTCCCTTTCGGGTGGGGGGGCGGGGCGTGGGTCAGCCCAGAGTCCGTGGCCACGCCTGGCGGAGGGAGGCTGGGAGTCCTCATCTTTGGCTGTTCACGTGTCGTGTTGCAACGCAGGGGTTCTGTGGCGAGAGAAAAAGGGGAAATTAGGTAATGGGGACCAGTGGGGCCTTCTGCCACAGCGTGCTGCCTAAGGAATATAACGAGTGCCATCTTAAAATACAGAAAATCCAAAAAGCATTTAAAGAATGATATAAATAATAAATATAGAGGTTCTAGATTTTTTTTTTGTTTGCACCTGGTTGGTCATCTTATGCACCCCCTTGGGTGTATGCACCTAAATTGGAAACTTGCGGTCTAAGCAAGAGGCTGTGGGTGTCTTGGCCTAGGGCGCTGGTGGTGGGGGTGGGAGAAGGGGTTCCGGTTCCGAGACGTTTTGAGAACAGAGCCAGGAGGATTTCCTGTGCTTTGTCCCAGGAGGCAGAGTACTTTAGAAACAGGCAATGACTGGCCGAGCAACTGGATGAGTTATGTCACCCAGACGGAGAAGCTGGGGATTCGCAGGTGTGTGGAGAAAACACAGAGGTACCCGCTAGATTTCAGACGGAGACCTCAAGGATGGCATTCTGACCTGCAATTCTAGGTCTCTAGGGAGTAGTTGGGGCTGGAGACACACATTTGGCATAGATAGAGTGTAGTGGTCACGGAAAGCCACGGACGAGATGAGGGCACTTGGAGGGAGCAGATGCCAGAGGGGATTCTGGCATTTAAGGCTGTTAAGAGGAAGAGGATGCAGCAACGGAGACTGAAAACCCCAAGACCGTGGCCTCTGGGAAGCCATGTGAGGAGGGGGCGGTCAGCTGTCAGCGCAGTAGACAGGCCGAGGGGAAGAGAAGAGAATTAAGAACTCGTGTCGTTGTTGCTGTCGTCTCCCTGAATCTCTGTGGTCCCAAAGTGATGGCAGCATCTGGCATCATCATATGAGAGAGGTTTTCTGTTTTGTTTTTGTTGTTGTTGTTGTTTTGTTTTGGAAGGGGCTGTATCAATCAGCATTAAATTCAGCTATTTAAAATGTATCAGTGGCTTAAAAACATCGATTTCTTCTTTCATGTTAAAAAAATCGGAGCTAGGCAGCCCTGGGCATACCATCATTTATGAAGCTGTGAGGAGCCCAGGTGCAGCCCGGCTCCTGCCGCCTTCCCAGCTGTTTCGGGGTTCAGGACAGGGGGAGGTGGCCGGCCACATCCCTTTTAGGGAGACTTTTAAGAAAGACCACCCAAGCCTTCTTGCTTTGCGTTGCCCAACACTTAGTCCCAGGGTCACACCTAGCAGCGAGGAAGGCCGAGAAGTGAACTTTTCAGTTGGGTGGCAGTGTGTCCCGCTGAAAACCTGAGTTCTCTTACTGAAGAGAGGAGAATGGCTGTGGGGACAGCCAGCAGTGTCTGGCCAGGGGCCTCTCAGATCCAACCCGTGGTGACCCCCCCCCCCCGTGTTCCTAACAATAAGAAAGGATAAATGTCCCCATTCTCATTCCTTCGTGCGTTTTCTTTCTCCTCGCCCTTCTCTCTTCTCTGACTCGTACCCGCCATTAGTGACTCCCCTCCCTTAGCACGGGGTGACCACTTTGCCATGCCCTTAAACCCTCTACCTTCGGATCGGTAGGAGCTGGAGAGAGCCCACCGCGTGAACGTGCGGTCCTTATGTGCCGAGGACACTCAGGTCGTCTTAGCTTTCCGGTACTGTTAGGTCAGGCCGAGGTAAATCTCTCTGCCTGTGTCTGGGGAGGGGGAGGGACACCTCACTGACAGTTTCTGCAGGTTACATCTGAGAAACGGAACCGCAGGGCCAGAGATGTCAGTAGAGCTCCAGTGGCATCTAACGACTCGGGTAGGTTAGTGACGATGGCTAGTCGTTGCTCTTAAATGTACGGCCTCCGTGAACGCTGGCAGCTGCCCTTGGAGATAGACACGTTCTACTGTTTACAGTGAGCCCCTGAGGAAACTGCGGCCCCGAGGGGTTGACGCGCTCCCTGAACGTCGCGGTGATGCCTCGGTGCACCCCGTCACTGAGGCACGTCACTTAGCGCGGCCAGCTGCTTCGTGAGGAGCGTTTTCAGGGCTCGTCGTGCTCACCTGCCAGATCGCCCCGCAAAACTCACACGGTCGAGTCACGCTTCCACTGGCGGCGCGGGACGGCCGAGAATAAAGCTTCTAGCGGGACCGTTGTTTCTTCTAATAAACAACACCGGGCCTGCCGTGTGTCAGCCCCATGTGTATAAGTTTGTTTAGAAATACGGTCCATTCTCTTTGTTCGCAGTAGTTATATTCTGTAAACACGGAATTAGCAACTTCTGAGCTATTGCTCCCAGGGGAAATACAGGGTTAGGCTCCTGCCAGCCTCGGGTCACACTGTGTCCAGCAAAATATCCACATCGAATCTCGTTTTCTGTGTTTCTGTTTAAAGACAACGTGTTTTATGTACACACACAGATACATATATATGTATGTGCCGATGTATATTCGATTCGTGAACATCGAACGCATGGCCAACAGCACTATACCTCATGCCGCTGTGCACGGCGACCACTGTGCAGTACCCAACAAAAAACACCACAATGTGAGAGATGTGGCACTCGTGACTGTGAGTGGGGGGGCCTTGTTGATGGCGTGAGAGCTGAAGCCAGCAGGCAGGCTGCTGCCGGGGTCAGACTCGGCGGGTCGTGGGCACCAGGCAGCCGTGATGCTTCCCCGTCCCGCACACGCCCGTGCACGAGCACGAGAGGTTGCGACTATCGATGGGGGGGATACAGGTAAACGTTAGCAGGTAGATAAACCGCAAATATAAAATCTGCACATGAAGAGGATCTGCCGTATCTCTATTTGATCAGTCGAGCTGATTGTCTTTTTTTTTTTTTTTTTATAGATCATTCAAGGAGTCGGTATGGACTTATCGCAATACCATTAACAATCATTACAGCAACAGTCGTTTTTTTTTGCTATTTATGAAAGGTATGTATACTTTCCTTAAAAAAAATAATGTGTTCATACTCAAATTGTTTTTTTCAACGCCTAGAAAAGGAATAGTGTGGGGATGAAAACAAAGTCTGAAATTTTAGGCATTGCAAACGAAACGGAGACTTCTGTGTTTGACTTGTTGTCTGGGTCGCTGAGCGTTGCCAGGTTCCTCCAAAGACGCCGCCTATCTTAAGGTAGAGTGACTCGTCGGGCCACGGCCTGCTCTACATCAGGGGACACAGCCAAATATGCCTGGGGCCCGTTCCACAGCCTCCCTCTGTCTGTGGCCCACTTTACCATATCATTTTACTTCCGGTCTCCAAGACAGATTTCACAAAAGACATCATAACTCTCTCACGATAGCCGTACGGTCCGAGTCTTACCTCTCAGACAGAGGCCCCAGGTAGGGAGAAGCTTTTGCTGAGCTGGGTGGCTGGAGCGGGTAATAATCATCTAGCGTTACCCGTGTGGCCTTCCTGAGCCTGCCTCAGCCCCCCAGAGATCCTGGGCCAACCTAGAAGGCCACCCATATGCCCCGGAGAACTGGTGACCTGGCAAGAAACCCTTCCCCACGTCCCAAAGGACGTCGACCGGGCTGCACCTGTGAGCAGATGTTCTTGAAGCCCCAACAGGTTCCATATCAGCCTTCACCAAAAGGGAACTTGCAAGACTCATTTGTCACCCCCACAGGGAGTGCTAAAGAGTAAGCTTTCTGCAAGGCGATGGCATCTAAGGGCCCGTGTCATTTCACACAGACTAAATTCCCATTACCCTGGACCTGCTCAGTTCTATGAATACATGCAGTAGGTACTAGCCACATAGAGCGATTGCTACATAAAATTTAATCAATTGGAAATCAAATTTTAAATTCAGTTGCAGTAGCCACATTTCAGGTTCTCAGTAGCCACCTATGGCTGGTGGCCGCCATACTGGACAACCTAGATGGGGAAGAATTTCCTCATTTCCAAGAGTGCTAGCAGTCAGATAGACCTAGATTATCGTAGGATATTAGCCCTAGGATAGGACTTCCCAAGGATACCATTTTCATATTATAGATTGCAAGTACCATGAAGACCCCTAAGTAGTAGCTTATCAATTGACTCTCTTCTAAACAAGTTTAAAAATTAGCTACAGAAAGTTTTAAGGCATCATTACCGATAAGTAAAATATTTGGGGATCTCAGTCTTTTTTTTAAAAAAGTTCATTTTAACCCCTAAATAGTAGTGTTTTAGTTAACCATCTCTTTAACAGACAGGTCCCCAGAAACCAAAATCATTTCCCACTCAGTGTTATCGTAGGTCTTTCCCCAGAATACCTGAAGCAAAGTGCCACTGAGTACCCAAACCCCACGCCGACTGGTTGATTTAGCTTAAAAAAAAAAAAATTCATTCAGTGGAGAGAAAATTACTGCAGTGGTCAGTACTGATAACACCATAGAACCTGAAAAAAAAATTGATCTAAAAAAGTAATTACTTCGGCTCTAAAGCCATTCATTGGGAAATGGCGAGGTAGCTGGCATGGAGCTTTCAGAAGCTGTGGACAGCTCCAGCAGCTGGTTGTCCTCGATAAACACCTTTACGAGCTCGGTCAAGCCCGGGGGCTAGGCTGGTAGACCACTAGAATAAGCTCCAGCCTAAGGCTGCTGCTTTACAGGCAGGTAACGGAGGCATCTGTGTGGTACCTTAATGCCCACACCTGTGCTGTCTGAAACAGCAGCCAGCCACGAGCCACATGTGGCTGTTGAGCCCCTGAAATGTGGGTGTCCACACTGAGATATGCCCTAAATACAAAACACACACTCGATTTATAAACCTGACTGGAAAAAAGGGAATGCGAAATACCTCATGAATAATGTGCATATTGATTACGTGTTGCGATGAGATGTTTTTAATATGTTGGGCTAATCAAACAAACTGATGAAATTTAATGTTATCTATTTCTTTTTACTCTGTCATGTGGCTACTAAAACAACTTTTAAATTACTTATGGGGCTCTCACATTTTATTCCTGTTGGGCAGCAATAGTCCAGACTCTCTTATCCTTTCCTTCTTGATCCTGATGCCCAAGCTGCCAGTGGAAAGGACCATTTTGTCAACAGTTTTTGTTCTTCTATTATCCGATGAGTAATCTTCAATCAGCGCTTTGGTCCAATTCCATAGCCAGTTGGACTGAAGCACTTAGGAGCGCAGGAGACACCCGCTCGACAGGGTTTAGCGTTTTCTGGATTCGGGTCTCTAAAAGGCGGTTAGCAACTCCAGATTTCAGCTTCCAGCTTTCAGTTCGTCAACTGAGATGAAAATTTCTTCATTTGTAGGTGTTCTGAAACAAGAGGGAAACAGAAAAAGGACCGAGTAAGTACCCTATAGATCACGCACCAGAATAGCCCTGGGATCGGGCGCCTATTATTGGGGAGCCAGATTCTGTTTGCCTGTCAGTTGCCTCGAATAGTAACCACTCACATCAGCAGATACGCGCAAACCACACTCACTGAGCGCCCCCCGTGTGCCAGGGACTGTGCCGTCTCAGTGAGGCCCCTCAGTGAGCCTCACATGGGGGCGTCAGCACCGCTTAGAGACAGGGAATGTGAGACTCAGAGGAGGCAAGTCCCGCTGCTAATAAGTGGTAGAGCTGGGACGCAAACCTCGGGCTTCAGACGAAGGGGTATACTGTTTACCACCATAATATCCTTCCTCCCATCCCAGGAAAACTGGGCCAAGGATGGAGTTCCCTTAGGAGCCAGAGTCAGAGCTGGGCCTGTGTCACGAGCAAAAGATAAGACACAAACGTTATTATCAGAGGTGGCACACTGCCATGGGGAGGCTCCGGGAGACCCTCCCAGCAGGTCCCACGGGTGGTGGGAGGCAGGGGTCACGAGCTGGGCTTTGGGGGACGAGGGTGAGAGTAAGGGCTTAGGGCTGCAGAGGGCAGGATGGGAAGTAGCGAGCCATCCTCTTTGGGGTGGCCAATGCCAGGGGCCTACAGGAAGGTGGGGCCGAGACATGGAGAGAGATTTGCCAAGAGGTTTGGGTCTTTTTTTTTCCAGGGGAACCACTGAGGATTTTTGAGCAGAGCTACACTTTAGAAAGATCGCTCTGCTGGCAAAGCATAGATAGGGTGAGGTAATGGACAAGAGGCCAGAGACAGGGACACAGGTGGGTCAATGAGTGGAATAATCCATCCGAGCAGGGAGGGCCCGAATCAGGGGGTCGTGGCAGAAATGAATACAGAGGGCGAGGTTGGAGAGAGAGTGGGGAGATCGTGTTGGCAGATACTGAGCGTGCAGGCTCTGGTGCCAGAGTCCCTGGCTACAAACGCCAGCTCCATCTCTCCAGGCCTCAGACTGGCCATTTCAACTCTCTGTGCCTCACTCCTCTTCTGTGGAAAATGGGCATAACAGTAGCAGAGAAGTAACAATGATGGTGTGTGTAAACATAGCATAGAATTAGCAACATGTGGAAACAAGTTAATATAAGTAAAAGGCTTAGAATAGTGACTGGCTCCTAATATTATATTGCTCAATAAATGTTAGGTATTATGATTCTTAGTAATCCTCGAGAAAGAAGCCACAGGTGACAGGCATTCTGACCCTGGGTGCCCAGAAGATGGTGGCACTCCCCGAAATAGCAGAGGAGTCGGACAGGGCTCTCCTTTGGAAGGAAAAAAGATGGCTTTGTGCTTTGACAGGCTGAGTTTGGGATGCAGGCGCATTACCTGGCAGTGCTGTCCAGCATCTCATTGGGGGAGTGGCTTTCGGGCATGGGGCTGTAGATACAGACGGTGACACATCTTTTTCGGGACAATAACGGCTGCCCTGAGCATCGGGAAGGAAGCCGGAGGCGGTTGGGTGGTGGGAAGAGGTGGGAGCAGGTGGGAGCAGTCACACCTCCTTGGAGACAGTGGCAGGAAGAGCTGAACCCAATCAGAAGTATCTGCGGATAGCTGAGTAGATAACAGATACCTGAGGGAAAATGGACATGATCTCACACGTCTCACCACCCAGTTTAGACCGTTTCTGGGGGTGCTGGTGTTCTTCATTCATGGCAGATGTGTGGAAAACATCACAAGGTTAACTAAATTAGAAAGGAAAACTCCTAATGTCCTTGCCTTTACCTAACCCCTCTGCACACAGCACCGATTTTTTCACGAACGCTCGTTGCCCACAGAGTACAGATATGTCGGGCCCTTGTCTGATCTGGTCTGGCCTGGTCTGTGGGGAAGACGAAACGCCAGGGAATGGCGTCTCGGTGTGAAGGGGCTTGTACAGGCAAAGGCTGCAGCTCTGGGTTTCGGCTGATTTTCTCTGAGATAACGCAAGACTCTCTGTCCTCACCGCAGAGGTGACTAAACAAGAAGAGAAGTTGAGGTGGGAAGGAAACCAGTCCCAGGGAGATGGCTCCCTCCATCTCTGCTCCCTAGCACCCTTGCTTTGGATGGATGTATTACAAAAGGGCAACTCAGATGAGAATAGGAGGGTAATTTGGACTCTTGGTCTCTACCACAGATTGACTGCATTTTTTACAAGTTACTAATATGATACATTTTTTTTGTTTAGCTCCAGTTAATTGGTGATAGAAGATGAAAACAGATCTTCAGTCACTAAATTATTTAAATCAAGTCTTCCTCAGAAGTATTGTTTGAGAAGAATAATCAATGGAGAAAAACAGCATTACTCCCTCTTTGAGCAAGTTTCTACACCCTGGTGCTCATTTTGTAAATATGTACTGTAAATTGTAAATAAATGCAAATATGTATATAAGTGACTAGGTGGTCTGGCTTTTTTTTTTTTCTGTTAAGTTAGAAAAATTGTCACATACCTCAGGAAGTGAAGGCTTTTTGCTCAGATCTATACTCTGCTTCTCTTTAGGAAAAGTAATTCATTGCAGGATCAGTAGCGGGGTGAAGAAGACGGACCACATTATTTTCACTCACTCGTGGGGCCCGTGGCTGCTGACAAGAGGCAAGGACTCAAGGGTCTTCTGTTTCTCTTGAAAAGACCACATCCCTACCCTCCAAATGCACAAATGTAGTGTAGGGCCCGATGGAGAGGGAGATCTGTCTTATTCCTCGCACTGGCAGGAAATAGTAGGGAACTCTTTACAAATGTAAAGTTATATACAAATGCAGAACATTCTCGGGAATAAGAAAGTGGGTAGCCCAGGCTGGACCCCCTTCCCGCCCCCGCCGCCCCGGGCGGCCATCATATAAACCTGAGGCCTTAGCTTCTACAGGCAAAGCCTGAGCCTGCATCATTCCTGGAATTCCTATCCTGTGGGAATCTTCAGCATGAAAGAGGAAATCTTGCTTTTCTCCTTCGAGGCAGGTATGTGAAAAGGGGCCCAGTGAGTCAGGGCCAGGAGCCCCGAGTCCTCCTGCAGAGACCCCACTTCTCTCGAGTTCCCCCACTTCCAGGTGGCATAGCTTCCAGCCAAGGTGTGTCTTCTCCTGATCTTGCTGAAGCCTTCACCGCAGGCCCTGTGGGAGCCTGAGGCTGACGGACGTGCTCATCGCCTCTCCCTGGTCCACTCACCATCTCATCGCTCTTCCTGCAGCTGTAACCCTGTGTCCTTGCTCTCGACCACGCGCCTTGCTTCCCATGCCACTGCAAAAGAGAGCGTTCAGAAGAGACCCCTCGGCCTCCCACGCACACACTTGCACCCGGCTGCCTCGCACCCGTAGGCCCTGCCTCCCCTCCTGCTCCTGTGGGTGAGCTCTCCTTGCTCCTCCCAAATCCAGTCTCTCCATGCGGCTTAGTCCGCTGGGGCCACACACCGGGAGGGCTTAAAAAACCGTTCTGGAAGCTGGGAAGTCCAAGGTCAAGGTGCCAGCCAGTTCGGTTCCCGGGCAGGGTCATTTTCCTGGCTTACGGACAGCAGCCTTCTCACTGTTGTCACCGGGCGGGGAGACAAGCTTTCGTGTAGCACCCTGTACACCAGCTCTAGCAGGTCATGCCCCCACCCTTACGGTCTCATCTCACCTTCGTCCCCTCCTCACAGGCCCCATCTCCAAATACAGCCCTCTTTGGGGGTTCGGGTTTCAACAGGAATCTGGGAGGACAAAACACTCTGTCTGGGACACTATGGATAGGATCCCACCTCGCCTGTCCTCCTGAAGGACGTCACCCTTGCTGTCGTCCCCCTCTCTCCACCACCGTCTGCTTTACCTGTCCCCTACATCGTGCACACACCCTGTCCTTCCGCCTGTCTTCAGAAACCCCAAATGCTCTTGATTCCACTTTCTCTGTCCAGCTCGTCTCACTTCTCTGCCTGCTTTTATGGAAAAATTTCCTCAGAAGAATGATCTATTTCTTTCTGACTCCCATTCTTTCTCCAGTGCCCTTCGTCTGCCCCCACGACTCGTCAACGTTACCCGTGTCCCTCGCCCCTCGGCCCGGCAGCCGCCGGTCAGTTTGGAGGCCTCGTCTTTCTTTGCCTGTCAGCAGCATTTGACACCGGGGCATGCCCCTCCCCCCCCCACACATCTTTGCTGGGTGCTTTGCAGGTCCTAGGGTCCATGGGACACGTGAAACCGGGGAGGCTAGTGTGTGTGACAGGACAAGTAGACCCGAGAGCACCTGTTCATGGTGAGTATCCCAAGTCCTGACGAGAAAAAAACTGCGAAAAATTGAGGAATATACACAGCCATCCGACCAGCAATTCCACTCCTTGGTATATACACCCAAGAGAGATAAAAAACACGCGTGCACCCCAAAACTGACACAAACGGTCACTGTGCTCTGCGGAAAGGGACCCCAGAAACCAGACCACGTGGAGGCGTGCACCAAAGGTGGAGTGGAGGGGAGCCACCAGAATAGACTAAGTCACAGCCACAGGATCTTGTTTGGCCCTGGGTCAGGTGACCCGGCGAAGGAATGTAGGTGGGTATGCTTAAGGGCAAAGAACATGTTTTACGAGATGTGTATTTAAATTTTCTCAAATCTCCCCACACACATGCTTTTACAATACTACAACAATGTGATTATGTTATATATATATATATATATATATATATATATATATATATATATATATATTGTTTTAATTCCAGTGCAGTCTTTTCTCTGGGGATTGGGTCCTCCCTCACTCTCTCCCACCGCCTCACCTCCCCCTCCCCGCCCCAAACCACGATGATGGCCGGTCTGGGTCGCGCCAGTCGAACTCCATGCTCATGCGCGTTGGCGTATGTGCGCGGGTGAGGGGTGGGGTGGCAAGGGGTGGCGGGCCGTCTTCCAAGCAGGGTAATTTTATACCCAGTTTCAGGCACTTTGCTTGTCCTCACTGATTGTTCACGGTACCCCCCATGGGTCACCTGCTATAGCTCCAATATATTTATCCGTTTTCTTTAGTGGACTTCGGAAATCTGTGCCTTCCGGCTACTTTCGGGGGGGGGGGCGGGGGACGTTGAAGCAAGGGAAGCGGGTGGCGCTGCCTGACTCTGGGTCGCCCGTTCTCCACCTGCTCGCAGGTGATGGAGAACTCGCCCAGGTAGCGACCAGCCATCTCAGGCGTGACGGCCGCCTGTCCGGAGGTCTCGCCGTAGTGCTCGCCCTCATGCTCCCCACGACCTTGGGCGGGACCTTGGCATCGTGCAGACACACCCTCCCCTCCCCCCACCCCCCGCCCCGGGACTTCCCTCTCATCCGGCGGTACCTCCTTCCCGGCCTTGCGCAGGCGCAGGGCAGTGTCGGGGGGGGCTGTCCATCTCCCGCCCCTCCCTGGTCCACGTCGCTACCTGGGGACAAGGACACCGAAAACGGGTGTCACCGGAGAGGTGGCTCAGCCGGAACCATGGGCAAGCCACGGTGCCCCCCCCGAGGCCTCCCCTCGGGAGGGGAGCCGACCTGGGACGCGTCCAGCGCGCCGCGGTCCATGAGCCCAGGTGAGTCCAGGTGAGCCCAGGTGAGCGCGTGGAAGGTGCGCGCGGCTGTCCCTCGCCCGCCATCTTGCCAGCTCTAAGGGACCCAAATGATTCGTTTTCATGGCTTTCCCGCTCCCTGGCAGCCATAACTTATTGGTCCGCTCTCCTTCTGGAGGACATTTGCTTTGTTCCTAGCGGGTGTGCGTTTCCCCTGGGAGGGAGAAAGCGGGGCCCGGCCCGCGCTTCCGGCGTCCGTTCTGGCGTTTGCGTATCTTGTCTGTGGGGCCCATTTCCAGTTGCGGAACCGCTCGGTCGAAAGGGACAAGTGTTTTAATTGTCGTTTCAGTGGATGTGGCCCGATTGTTTTCGAAAAGGCTGTGAGGTCCCAGAGCCGTGCTTAACCTTCCCTGCAGTCCCACCAGCGAGAGGCGTTAGTTATCAGGCTTGTAGAATTGTGGTTGTTCTGATAGAAGCAAGGACGTCTCCCCCTGCTCTTTGCATTGACGTTTCCCCCCTTTACTAGAATCTGAAATCGCGTCCTATGTTTCTTGGTCACCAGGGCTGGATCTTCTGTGAATCGCCTATTTGTGTCCTTTGCAAAAAAAAAAAAAAAAAAAATTTAATAATTCACTGCCTTGGTTACTTTTGCAGCTAGCCCATTCCTTGCCCCATTGGGTAAGACAAAATGGACGGAGGGAACGGAAGCTGTAAAGGGCTGTGGGGCTGGAATGGAGGGAGAGCTTAGGAAACCAGAGGCAACAGGAAGGGTGGACTAGGAAACTCGGGTTCCTGACAAGGGTTCTTTGAGCACCTGTCGTGCTCAAATTAGTATGTGGTGGAAAAAGATACAGTAAAGAAAATTCAGGTTCTCAGGAGGGGGCGCGTGCACACACACACACATTCACACACTCACACACACACACACACACACACACACACGCACACGCAGAGTCCGCCGTTAACATTCACACTGGGCCAGCCTCGGTGCTAAGCGCATCGCCTGCTGCATCCCACGCTGCATTAGGAGGTAGGTAGTAAGTACCACTATTATTCCCATCACGTGACTCCCATGGTACGGATGGAAAAAGCCAGGGGCTCGTGGAAGTGTAACGTTGTTTAAGACTGCATGGCTAAGAAGAGGCAGAACCGGGATTTGGGCCCGGGTTGGCTCAGCCTCCGGCCTATATTTAGCGGGCAGATGACTGGGCCTGAGAACAATCCAGGAGCAAGTGGTGTAGACAAAGCTAGAATGAGGGCCTGGGAAGGGGTTACAGCACTCGCAGGGAGTCATCAGAAAGGCTAAGGCCTGGGTCGGGGGTTTCCTGAGGCACTGGTGTAGTCAGAGGGACCTTGGGTGGGAGCTGTCAGCACCCCCGAGACTGTGTGGGGCCCTGCGCTGGGGCCAGGAGGGCTGGCGAACACCGCCCGGGAAGTGAGCTTCCTCCCAGAGGAAGAAGTGACTCAGCACACCCTGGGCTGGTAATCGGACTAATATTACAGTAAAACGCATGTCACCGTTGGAGAAAGCGCACCGTGAAGGAACTGTCGGTTCAGTCCCTCGTGGGGAGAGCGTTGCACAGTCTCGTCACTGCCGAATCCGCAGGGGCTCCGACCCCAGGCCCTCACCTCAGCCTGTGGGTGACAAGACCCCGTGAGGGCAAAAGACGGAGCGTGGGCCTGGCAGAGCCACACTGGTGAGCCCGAAGGATTCTGGGTCAGCGTGAGCATCAGCAGCCAGGAAGAGCTGCCCGAGTCCCCTGTGACCTCCAGTGGGAAGTCACGGAAGTCACACCTGCCAAGTAGGAGTAACAACACGGGGGCGAATGAGGTCATGGCCGATTACATATAGGGTAATGTTTGCAAAGATGGAGTATGGCAGTTGCAGGAGCTGGGACTAGCCAGGCGTGGCAGCCCAGAGCCACCCTGCCCCCCGGGGGCAGGGTGAGGCTGTTCCGGGCCAGCCCAGATGAAGAGTGAGAGGGCGGGGGCTCTAGCCCTCCTCCTCGCCCAATCTGGGAATGTGGGGGTGTTAAGTGCGAATATGTAAGACACTGGGGCTTATCAGAATGAGCCCCAAGCTTGAGCCTCTGCCAGCGGACACCCCCAGCAGAGCGTCCGTCCCCCCGCCCCGAGGCGTCCCTGGGCATCTGCCAAAAGACGTGTGCGGACAGAGGGTCAAACCTCTGTTCTTCCGTTTCCTCGGCTGCACAGTAGGACAGCAGGGCCCGTTCCAAGTGGCCGCTGTGACGACTGTGATGTCACATCTTCCTCTGAATGAAAGCAGAGGGCGTGGCGCGTTGGGTGCTGGACAAACACTGGATGTGTTTGGATTCCGTGTGTGTGATGCCCTTCCCCACTCTGCCGGTCCCCCTCCCCCGTGGGGGGACTGGAAGGGTGAGTGGAAGAACACGAGGTGACTCACAGGAATCCTGCCGGGTATTGTGCTGTGCTTTCTCTCCAGGGAAACCGGTCTGACCCTGCCAGCCCCCCCGGGGCGGGGCGGGGTGTGCATTATTATCCTTCTTTTATATGAACTAGGCACGTGGTGTCAGGGTCAGTTGTCTCTCCAAGGTCTTACCATAGAACTTGAGCCTGACGGCTAATCCGTCCCTTCATAGTATACAACACCCACCATCCATTCAAGTCTTCAGCTGTTTTTCTCACTGAGATATGAGAAAACCTCCAGGCACAGGAGGCATGCAGGTGAGGTAGGTTTCAGACACCGAGTCCAGTCACCTGTTACATCATCTCCTGGCTGGCTGTCGATCGCCTCTGTTCTTCTCCTTGTACTCTGCCTGCACCCCCCCCCCAACCCCCCACCCCCAGCCCCCGCCCCAGGTCTCGGCTGGAAAGGCCTAGACCCCAGTGCGTGCAGGAAGGAACCCTTCACGGCCACCCAGGGCCTCCGCTCCCGGCTCCGTGCTCCTCCCTGAGCCCCTCGCCTCACCTGCTCCGGACCCCTTTGTCTGGATCAGGTGTCGGAGACACTGCATTAAGGATGGGGGTGCATCACTGCATTTCCTGTTGAACTGGGCAGCGGGTCCACTGGCCCGGCACTTTCTTCAGGTTCTGGGACAGCTGGCTGCTAAGAAACGCACGTCTCTGTAGAAAGTAGAGATGGAAAAAAACCCTTCGGCTAGAAAGACATGGAGGGAAGGAAGGAGGGCGCAGCCTAGAGAAACGGGGCGATGCCTTGGACTCCGGGCTCGTGGTCGTGGTCCTTCTCCAGGGTGGCCCAGGTGCCCTCCCCGCTTCCCCAGTCGGAGCCGTGCCGCGGGGCTGGCGGACCCCAAACTCTGCACCTCGCAGCCCCAGGCAGCCTCCTTCCCTGGGGCCCGGGCCCTCCTGCTGTGTGAGCCTGTGCCAGGAGTGTTCTGGCTCCTGCTCGTGTTGATAGCTCAGATTCTGTACGTAGATCGACCTCGGGTCTTAAGCTGACCTGCATTATGGAGAAAGAAGGGCTCAGGAATCTGACACAACCAGCTTAAGCGCCAATTCTCCCACTTACGGCTGTGCCCCTCCCGGAGGCGCCTCGTCTCCCATCTGGAAGCGGGGAGAGGACTCTGTCTCTGGCGGGTCTTATGTCAGAATCCCATGTATGCTGGGCCTTACGCCCCTGTGAAGTCCACCTGGGCACGACCCAGAGGGCTGGCCTGACACTGCCAGCGCCCCACGCCTCTGCACGTGTCAGCGGCCCTTTTGAGCCGCCTCCAGGCCCGAGCAGTGCCCAGGGCCCAGCTCCTCGTCACACGTGGAGCGGCCTGCAGAGGCCCCGGAGGAAGGAACGGAGGAGTAGGAAGGACACGTGTCTTGCAGACCCGGGTTCGACTCTCTGCTGCGTCACTAACCCGCGCTGTGTCCTTGGGCAGGTCGCTTAGGGTCTCCCTGTTTCAGCCACAGAAGGTATTAGACATTTCTCCCCTCACTCCCTCCCCTCCACCACCGCCACCCAGCTACCCCTTTCCTTCGACAGACGTGAACGAGGCATCGTGGCATCACGGATGCGAAAGTGACTAGACGTGGGTAACGCCCCGTCCAGGGTGGCCCCGTTGACCCCACGGTCTTGGGGGACACGGCCACGTTCAATCGGATAAACAAACGCGGAATTCCACGCCCAAGGAGGGCCCCGCGGGAGAGGCTCACGGTGCCGGCCCAGTCTGTGGTGGGCTCTGGTCTGGTCGGGGACGTCAGGCCACCGTGTCCGGTGGCGCTGGGATCGAACGGAGCTCTGAAGGACAAGGAGGCAGTCACTGGCCAAGAGAGGGGGAGGAAGTTCCTGGGCAGAGGTCGGGGTTCAGGGAAAGACGCAGAAGTGGAGGGGCCGGGGGCCTGGAGAAAGGGGAGGAGGGCAGTGGCCGTGCTGGGTGAAGGGTGGGTGGGGGCGCCTGGAGGGGACAGAGCGTGCAGGGCCTTTAAGGCTGCCATTCTGTCTTCAGTCCCCTGAGAGCTGTGAGCAGCCCTGGAAGGGATTTTGAGAAGAGGGAACAAACAAACAGTAAGCAGTTGTTTAAAGACTGAACGAGCCCATTAGCACCTTCTCTCCCAGTTCGTTCATTACATGTCAGTCATTTGGCAAGAGCTTGAAAATCTGGGACACAGCCAGCCGAGAGTGTTTTGGTGGAGGACGCTTTTATAGACACGGGACACAGGAAAATCTGGAAGGCGAGGTGGTGTCTCAGAGTTCGGGACTAGACGCTGTCACTGCGCCCCTGTGGGGAGCTCAGGCCCCTGGGCACGTGGCATCAGAAGGGGGTCAGGACAAGCATCCTGAGGAAGAGAGGGGGAATGCACCAGCGTCTACACTAAAGGTACTTGGCCTCCTTCATAATGGGAATCAGGGCTGCCATTCTCGGATCCACTCTATGTAGAAAGAGAAAAACCTGGAGATCGTCTGGGGGCTTTGCTGAGCCAGTCACACCCCCTGGATCAGCAGGGGGAGCCCACACATGGTCTGACAAAGTGAAATGCACAGGTCCATAACTGAAATTCAGTTTGAGTCTGTAATTCGTAGGAGTATTTCGCGTCAGTGGGACCTGACTTACAACATCCCGGGGCATTAAATCCGGGTCTGACCGTCGGCCTGACCACAGCAGCTAATTGCATGGCACAAGTTCTTGCTGTGTGATTGCGGGCACGTTGCTCGGGGATGGGGAACCCCTGTTTTCTGCATCGGTGAGTTGGGAGTAACGGTACCTAGTTCACTGTGTTAAATGAGAGAATGTGTATACCACGTTCTCCTCCTGTGACAGCAGCTCTTGTTATTTATGGCAGTGGTTCCGTGTGTGTGGTATAACTGTAAAGCTTCTACAGCGACGAGCAAGGCAGTGCAGTCAATGGCAGGGTGGGCGGACAATAGGAGGCAATAGGGAGTGGTGGGGACTGTGGCAAACGGGAAAATCCTTGCCTGTCCAAAGGGGCCAGCAGCTCCTCAACTTCAGCCGCTGGGCCCTGGGCGAGGACTCAGAACAAGTGCTGCCTGACTTTTCCAGAAAGGCTGGCGATTCTAATCTGTAATGTTGGTATTCGAGTCAGGTAAAAAAAAAAACCCACGAACAGTGACGACCCAAACTAACAACGTTACGGACACACAGAGCAGGTCCTGGAGCACAGTTGGACTGAAGGGGGCTAACCCAGATCTTCGCGAAGGCCGGCTGGTCTCGGGCGTCTAGATAAGGCTCCAGAAACACGAGAAAGGCCGTGAGGGCAAGCCCAGAGGAGGCGCCCTGAACACACGTTTGTAAATGGCAGCATCCCCCAGCCTCCGTCAGAGAGGGTTCTGAGGAGGACGGCACTCATTTGGCTCCATGTCCTGGGACCGTTGCTCACAGACAGCACCAGCCGAGTGGGTGTCCTCCCAGCTCAGGAACTGAGCTCCTGGGAGCCTGAGGGTGACTCTGGAGCGGCTCTGAGGGGCGGCAATACCACCCATGGCCACTGGGGGGCACTCTTATACAAAGGATGGCCTTGCTCCCCAGTTCTGCAGGAGATGGCAGGTCTGGGAGCCAGTGGGAGGCGAGGCCAGGCCAGCCCGTGGGAGGATTGCCGCAGCTCAGGTGATTGCAGCAGCTCAGGTGATTGCAGCAGCTCAGGTGCTCTTCGCAGTGATGCAACTTACCTGTCCAGTGTTTACAGAAGGCAAACCTGGGCTTTAAGGGACAGCTCTCCTGCCCCCCAGCCAGTCCGTAGTCTCTTCTGGGAACAGAAAGCCCTTCGAGATTGGAGATAATCTCTGCACACTAGGACTGGATGGGCCAGCTTGCTCTCCACGCCCAGTGTCTCTCTCAGGCTCTGTCACCAAGGGACCTGCTGCGTCTTTCTCTGATGGGCCGACCTGGAATATTTCAGGTTTCAGGGACGCCCTTTATCTGGTCAGCCATCCCTCGCTTAGGGGCCCGAGATCCGATCCGGCTTGGGGTTCTGCTTCGGCCACTTACTAGCAGTGTGACCTTGGGCAAGCCTTAACCTTTCTGATCTCAGTTTCTTCGCCTGCAAAACGGGACACATACTAATCTCGAACATCGTCTCAGGCGTCAGACAGGAATGTGTGTGTGTGTGAAACAGGAACGCCTGTGAGTCACGCGTTGCCGTCCTTCGGAGCAGGGCCCGGCACGCGTCTCCTGTGCAGGGCCCGGTAGAGCATGCCGCAGGTCCTGCCGGCCTTATCGCTTCCGTCGCAGGTGCCCCGTCCTGCCGGTGTGACGGGGAGGCCACCGCAGACGGTACATCCACGGGCACGGGCTGGGTTCCAGCAGAGCTTCACACCACGGATGCGAGCGCGGGCTGGAGTGGCCCGCGGGCTGCACCTTGCCCACTGATACAGCCTGTTTTGCAAGGCCTATGAGCCACGAATGGGTTTTTACGTTTCGAAAGGGTTGGAAGGAACAAAGAGTAGGTGGCGGAGACCAGGCCGTGTGTGGCTCACGGGGACGGAGGCTTTCGCCGTCTGGCCCTTGCAGAAGTCGGCCGACCCCTGCTTCGCAGGCGTCTCAGGGTCTTAGCCCAGGGGACTGCAGCTCCGTCCCTGAGAGTGGACGGGCCTGGCTGGTGCATCGGGAGCCGGGTGACCCCTGGGGCCCATCTGGCTCCAGGTCCTAAGACCCGAGTCGCTCTCGCTGGGAGCCCTGGGGCTGCAGGAGGAAGGGGGGAGCGGGACCGCCCAGTTCTCTTTCAGATGGCTGTGTTTGTTGGGCCTTATGAAAGAGGATCAGAAAAGATTTTACCAGAACACGACAACCAACCAAGTCAAAGAGGGAGGTTTCATTTCCTGAACCGTTGCTTCAGTCACCGTGAGCGCTGAGTCATGGGAAAGCCCAGGACGTCTCCCACTCGGGGACTCGGGGGCTTCTGACACAGCCACCAGCCGGGGGGCTGTGCGGGCCGGGGAGCTGCCCCCAAGCTCAGATGCTGCTGCTCTGTTCTAGAGTCCCAAAGGAGCAGAGGCAGCCGGTACCAGGCCCAGGGAAACGGTCTCCAAAGAGAGCAGACGCTGCCTGAGGCAGGCAGGTGGCGCCAGTGAGACTGTGGCCTTCTGTGGCGGGGGCCTGGGACCTCGCCCGTGGAAGGGTCCGTGTTGGCACGTGTGCTGGGAGCCCGCCTGGCGTTTTCGGGGACGTGAAGGCGGCCACCGTGGCTGGAGCAGACGATCGGGGTTCAGGGGTGAGGGTGGGGGTTGGGGGGGTTGGAAGGAGATGAGCCAGGACAGCAGGCAAGGACATGTAGGGCCCCGCAGGCCTTGGGGAGGACCTCAGTCTGCTGCAGAGGGAGGTGGAGAGGAGAAGAGTGACCTGACCAGCCTTGCGTTTTGAAGTCGTCATTCTGGACACCGCACGGAAGACAGACAGGGGTGGGGCCGGAGGCTGGCAGGGTGGAGCCTGCAAAACCAGTTAGGTTATCACAGTCCTGGAGGGCAGGGAAAGTTTTCCTTGACCTCTGAGGGACACCGACTGGGTCTGAAGATTAAACCAACAAAAACAGATCCATAGGGAACCGCCCCCCCCCCCCCCCCCCGGCTCTGTCACACACACTAATTTCATTAAATGTTTACATGCATGAGGTACATGGAGTCTTCATGAGAAAATGAAGACTGGATGAGGTGACCGGGGCCGGCAGCTTTTGTACCTTGTGGACAAAGAAACAGTAAATTTGTGAAGAGCTGACAAGACCGCGGGGTTGAGCGGGGGTGGTGGTGAGGTGACGGGTTGGTTTACTCGGCCTTCTCGGCCCTGGTGTTCCCGTCTCTGGTGGCGAGGACGCCCGCCTTCCTCCTGGTCCAGGGAGGCCTCCTCGCTCACGGGAGAGTCACCTCCTGCTTTCAGGACGACGAGGGAGGGTCCACATGTCTTTCCTATTTCCGCTGTTTCTTAAGTGCCTTTAATTAAGAGTGACCAGTGTGCCAGGCCAGCCTCTTGGGGTGTGACGCATTCTGCTTCCCTGCAGTGGTGACATTGAGCTGGAAAAGAGGAGGGAGCTCCCTGGTCGGAGGGGTGTGGGGGGAGGGGGACCTGGACCCCCCCCCCCGTGGGCTTCCGTTCCTTCTCGGTGGTCTTGGGGGTTCTGCTGTGGAACCCCAGGGCGCCTAGCGTGTAAATCTCTGGACTGGGGGGTCTCTAAGGGCCTCGCCAGCTGTGAGCATCCCTGGGGTCTCTAACAACCTCTCCAGCTGTGAGTGCACCTGGGGTCTCTAACGGCCTCTCCAGCTGTGAGTGCACCTGGGGTCTCTAACAACCTCTCCAGCTGTGAGTGCACCTGGGGTCTCTAACGGCCTCTCCAGATGTGAGGGCACCTGGGGTCTCTAAAGGCCTCTCCAGATGTGAGCGCACCTGCTCTCCCGCTCAGGAGCAGCGCTGTCTCCATCATCCAGGCCCCTGAAAATGTCAGCCTGGAAACTGGACGAGGTTTGGGGACCAAGAAGGGGGAAGATTTAGAAAATAAATTCAACTCCCACATGGAGCATGTGGCCAACCCTGGGAGATTGTAAAAATGAGTAAAACAAAGTATTTGCCCCGAGACCCTCGCCGGCTGGGAGGGGAGTCAGGAGCTCACAGCCACCACCTTGCCTTTCTCCCACGTGGCCGGGGCCACTGGTCCCCACACCGGCCTGGCCTGGAGGTGACTGGGGAATGTTGGATGACATTGACCCCAAGATGGCTCCATCAGAGATGCTAATTCAGTTGGTCCTGGTGAGACCTGGGAATCTATGTGCTAAAAAGCTTCTGGGGTGAACTGGCGAGCTGCCGGGTTGGGGAACCCCCCTCCCAGCCCCCTCAGCCACCCAGCCTTTGCATGGGAGAACCCCTTATTGTCTGAGCATGTCCCCACCGCCGGGCTGAGCTATTGATCTGGGAAATAACCCGGTGGCCTGGAGCGTCCCCAGAATACAACCAGCAGTGCCCAAAGTCCTCTCCAGAGCAGATGTCACCGAGGGAGCCCCCGCACGGGGGAGGACGAGGACGGGGTGGGGCGCGCCGAACAGGTGGAACCCTAAACTTCATTCCAGAACATGAAGAGAAGCAGACCTGTCGCAACAGAGGCAGGGAGGAGGGAGAGAGAGGGAGAGAGAGGGAGAGAGAGAGTGAGAGAGAAGAAAGGGGAGGGGAGAATGAATCGATTGTGAAATGATGCAAAGTTTCTCTCAATTACCCGGAGGAAAAAATAGCAACGAGACCAGATGTAAAGCCGCCCGCCAAAAAGGTGTCTCTGCGTCTGCGTGGAGGGCCTTCCTGGGAGGTGGGGGCTTTGCCCCCCAGCGGCCGGCCGCTCACCTGACAAGCAGCCCCGAGGACCTTCCTGGTTGTTGTCAGCGACGGCCAGTTTCACATCAGCCCTTCTGTCTTTATTGTAAGGCAGCCAGACCGGGCCCAGGAGCTCGGGCCCTGCCTCTCCTGCCCCCCTGAGCTTCCCCACCCCACTCCCCTAAAGCCTGCCCCGTCTTCCTTCCCAACGGGCTGCGAGGGAGCCGTCCGCACCTGGGGTCTGTCAGGCAGGCCCCTGGACCTGGCTGGCGGGAGCCTACGGGACACATTTGGCCAAGCAGCCTGCGATGGCGCCGCTGATATTTCAGAGCGAGCGGGAGGCCTCGGCTGCCGGCCACTCGGGCCTCGTCAGCCTCGGGCTATTTCTGCGCCGCTGGTGTTGGAGCTCTGTTTTCCCTGTCTCCTGGGGAGAACTTATTGAAAATGCTTCTTTGGAAAAGACAAAGCAGTTTCCCACAGATGCTGAAGGGACGTTTGGAGGCTGCCTGCCAGCCAGCCTTGGGCTCCCCGTTGTGGCTTATGAGGGGTGCGGGCTGTGGGCTGGCCTGTGGCTCTGTCTGCAGAATGGCCACCTCAGAAGTACCCTCCTCGGGGCCGGCCACGCAGCCGGCCAGAGTCCTGACCTCTGCTCTGAGCGGCGAGTCCATGGTGAGGGGGCCCTGGCCCCTTCCTTGGGTAATTGCTAAGTGGATGTGAGCCGTGAGGGCTGGGGGTGATCTTTCGTCCTGTCACTGAGGCAGAGCTGGGAAGAATCTTAGGGTTCAGCATCCCAAACCTCCCTTCCTGGGGAACAGGGGCCTTGCCCGCCCCCCGCCACCCACCGCAGCTGCAGAGTCCATTTGGAAGCAGCAGGGGCCAACCTCCAGGGGGTCAGGGGCATCTCCCGGCTTCCCACACCTTCCCCGGGGCAGGGAGAAAAGTGGAAAAGCAAGGTTTTCTTCCCAGCAGGGTGCTGGGGTGGCAGGTGGTGGTGGCGTCTTCAAGTCCCAAGGAAGGGCGGGTTTCCCAGCCACTGGGGACCCAGGCCAGCTCTCCCTTGGCCCTGGAGCCCCTGGGTTTGGTGCTGTGAGGCGGGGACACCCCGCCAGCACCTCCTCAGGCCTCAGGGGCCACCCTCACTGAGGTAGCCCTGCGGTGGGAGAAGGCAGGCGCCCCGCATCCCCGCCCTCACACCTGTGCCTCTCTGAGCACAGGCCGCTCCGGTGAGTGGACACAGGCCTGAACCAAGCGGCTCGGCCCGCGGTGTCCTCTCCTCTCAGCCGCTCCCGCCTGCACGCCAGTGGCATTTCTTCAGACATCTCTGGGATAGGGGTGCCCATCACCAAGGGCGAGTCTCACCTGGCGTGGGATGTCTGTCAGTTTACCCCCACCTCGGGGGGCTGGGGGGCAGGTTTCAGGAGGAGGAGGAGGAGGCGGCGGCCGGGGCACCCGACCCCCAGCTGCCGCCTCCATGTGGCCCCGTACAGCCCTGTGCGCCTGCGACCACACGGCACGGGTGGGGGGCGCCCTCCGGGGCTCCGGATGTGGGGACAGTGCCCCTCTGACCATGGGCAGGCCCCACGTTCCGACCGCGTGTTTGAAAGCTGGACCTAAGCAGCGCCTGAGAAGAGACCTGGGTGTTCCCAGCCACGAGGGGCTGCCGATAGCCTGCTCAGTCTGTGTGCCTCACGCGGCAGTGCAGAAGCGGGCGGGGGGGGTCCCCCCTCCGGTCGGGATAAGTGAGCGCGTCACGGGCCCTGGAGGCCAGCGGTTCCCTGGCTCTGTCCTACGTAACAGAAAACAAGACTGAAGAAAAACTGGAAACGTAAAAATAAATGCCCACAGACGTCAAACACTTCTATATAACAAGGCACTGCTTCTTCATGCCTATCACCTGCATATCACCTGCAGGCGTTTTAGGCTCCTGCAGCTTTAGAGGTTTTTCCGTTCTCTGGGTTGTCCCGCGTTCCAAACGGCAGGCAGAGCCGTCCGCTTTGCCTCTTGCTCCGGGCTCATGGGGTCCCCAGAAAGTGAGGCCGAGTGGGTTTAATGGGACAGACTGGGACCCGAGTCCGTCGTCTCCCTGGCATTAATCACGAGCCTGTGGCCAGAGGGCCCGGCCTGGGCTCTGTGGGAGGACGCAGCCCGCTGACCCGAGCGTGATGAGAGGCGAAGCAGGTGATTCCACTCACATACATGAGGCGCAGCCTCGCCGGGATGGGTGGGTTGGGACGGGAGCGAGGGACCCGCAGGTGTGGTGCACCACAGCGGCGAGGCTCAGCTGGATCTGGGACCCGAGTGGGGAGGGTAGGGCGAGGTTTCCGTGTCTGGGTGCAGTGGGGTGGGGTGAGGATAAGTGAGGTCACACATGCAGGTCCGGGGAGGAAGAGGCGCAGAGGGACCCACCTGACCTGGAGACATCTGTCACTGGCCTGAAAGGTCACGTACAGGACCCTGCGGCGGCGTCACCGCCCACTGTGTGTGACAGTCCCGCCTGTCTTAAGAGCAGGCCCACCACCAGGGCGGGGGTGGTCCCGTCATCTCCACAGCAACCGATGGTTCTGTCTCCCAGACGGGATTCTGGCTCCAGGTGGGTCAGGAACGGAAGGAACAGATGAAACCGCTAAGTGACAGGCCTGGTTTTCCAGGAAGCGCCCGTGCCAACGGGGAGGAAGACGCACAGACCGGAAGCAGATGGATGGCCCAAGGAGAAGCACGTGCTACGTGTCCATGAGGCGCCGGCCGTCGGCCAGAAACAGTGTGACAGGTTCAGTGAGAGCAACGCCGGCGAGGACAGCCGCACGGCCCCGGGGAGGGCAGCGCCAGGCCTGCGGGGACGAGAGGGGTGGCCTCGCCCGTGTCCCCTCCGTCCCACACACACGGCCGGGGCCTGGAAGGCTGAGCAGCGGTGCTCCTGGTCCACAGGGCCTCGGACGCTCGCTTGCCTGCGTGCGTGGGCACCTCGCCCGAGTCAGGGCCGGGGCCGGTGGCCCAGTCCCGACCTCGCCCCGTGGGAACACCTGGGAGCAAAGGATCACAAGCTGTCTTAGGAGCAGCAAAGCACGTTATTCCGAGGGCCTGTCCAAGGTGGCACCGCCGTCAGAGCCCGAGAGCCTGGTCTGGGCTCTCCGCTTAGACACTCGGGGACGAGCCACCTCACTGCTTTGGAACTGAGCTCGCGGGTGAGGCATTCAGGCTTCAGCACCCCAGAGACAGTGCCCGCGCCCCCAAGTCCCGTCAGGCGCAGAGCCCGCTCCGCGTGACTCGTGTACGCTCGCCGTGACGCCGCGTGTGTGCACGGCAGGGCCAAGGCCGTTTGCTCACTCGCTGTGCATTTGCTGACCACCTACTATGTGCCGTCCTGAAGCCGGGCATCGGGAGTCGAGGTAAGACATGGTGGCGCCTGTGGGGCCCTCCCAGGCGTGAGGGGGGACGGGCAGGCTCTTGCTCAGGCTCATGGGTGCAGGCTGGCATCGGGGTATGGGCAGAGTGCCTCGCGCCTGGGGAAGGGCGACTCTGGGTGTGGCTGCAGCATGCGCTTGACACCCAGGCACGGCTGGCGGGAAAGGCTGGAGACAGCGAGCAGGGGAGGAAAGCAGGCTGCCTGGAGGCGGAGGCTGACGAGGCCCCCAGTGACCCAGCGGCCTGGGGCGGGGCCGGGGGAAGGTGGCACCTGGCTGGACCCTGCTCTGACTGCATTGTCTGCTCCAAGAGCTGGGGATAAAGTGACCCTTCAGAGAGAGAGGGCTGTACGGGAGAAGAGAGCAGGCGGAACCCCGGGACGAGGGCTGAGACTGGGGTTCGTGCAGGCTGTGTCGCTGTCGCTGGAGGAGGTTCGCGGTGGTGTTGGCCCGCGTGGTTGGGCCGTGGTCAGGCAGGCTCTGGGGCAGAGCTGGGGGTGACCATCAGGCTTGGGAAAAGACGAAGGGATGAGGTAAGGTGGCCGAAAAGCCTGGATGGCTTGGCCTGGCCCTGGACACCGTGGGCAGGGTGCACTACCCCCACCCCATCCCTATTGCCAGATCCGGCCGGTGGCTGCAGGGCAGGGCAACGGCAGTCTCCTCTGAAACCCCCGGAAAGGTGGGGAGAGGATGACAGGTTGTGGGCACAGGTGCGTCTTGGCCAGCGAGTCGGAGACAGCGGTCACGACCTGTCTTTGAGTTTCCCGTGCTTCTCAACTTAAAAGGATCACGGACCCCTGCAGCGTCTCAGAAATGCACTGTCC
>PVKZ01003846.1:64892-111358 GCA_004027375.1 Macroglossus sobrinus
GGAGAGAGAGAGGGGAGAGAGAGAGAGAGGAGAGAGGAGAGAGAGAGAGAGGAGAGAGAGAGCGTGCCCGCTGCGAACTGCTTGCTCAGGGACTCTTCCCAGGGAAAGTGGAATCTGCCAGGGCCTGGAAGGGTAAACAGATGGAGATAACGAGGTCAGGACAAAGATGTGTTTGGGAGACCGGGAAAGCTTCCAGAAGCGTCCGGTCCGCAGCCGCCTTCACGTGTCTCAGAGGGAGGCCGGGCACCAGCGGGGGGTGGGGGGCAGGGGAGGAGCGGGGCCTCAGACGGTGGGAACACAGCTCAGCGTCCGCGTGGACCCAGGGTCACGTCTGCCGTTCCGTAGCTGGCTGGGTCTGGCCGAACCCCTAACTTCCGTGAGCCTGAAATTCCTCACCTGCAAAGTGGGAGTGGTGACAGCGTTTATCTTGTGACAGTGGGTAGAGCGCCAGGCCCTGAGCGGGGCCCCCAGGAGCCCTGGTCTCTCCTTTGCCCGGCCCAGGAGGGTGATGCTGTGTTCGAGACGGGAGGAAATATTCCAGACGCCCTCTGAGTGCCCTTGGAGGTGTAAACACCCAGGCGGAGGGGACCGCGCGCGCTCACCTCCGGATGTGTGACATCCTGAGTCTCCCCTGGACAATACCGTCTCTTGTCCGGGCGCCGCTGGCGAGCAGCCCCACGAGAGCCAGGTTCTGGTCACATGTCCTTTTCCTGGATCGAGCCACTAGAAAATCGGGCTGTAGTCATAACCTTCTCCGGAGAAGGGAAGCGGGAATGGGTTGGAGTGAACACACAGTACGGCCTGGCACTTAGAGTCCCCGCCCATCAGCATTTTGCTCAAGGCCTTACTTACCCTTCTGATTCAAAAATGCAGAGTCGTACAGTGAATGAGATGAAGTGACCCCCATGTGATCCACAAACAAGGGGCCTTTCAGGGGGCCGAGGTTCGGTCCCATCTGCTACAGCCACGTCTAGCCAGCTACAAACTGGGGGGAGAATGCGTGACCCCGTGACCCTGAGACCCAACAGGAACTTGGAGGAGCCATTGTGGTACTTTCCCAAGGAACAAGAGAAGATGACAGCGAACAGAGAAAGGGGAAAATCTAACTGCTAGGAAGACATAGGGAATTTCAGCTCTGAGAACTGACGGCTTATCTTCCTCCTCACGTTGGGTGAGCAGAAAACACGTTCCCGAGGGCGCACACAGAAATGAGAGCATAAATCCAGGTGCTACGTCCACGGCCTCGTGTCTCCCGGCACTTGACGCGACCTTGGGACACGACGGTGTCCTTGACTCGGGCAGCTCACGCGGTGGACAAATGGCTGCCTGGGCGTTGGGACAGTATGAGTGCCACCGTATGCTCCGGCCACGCGACCTTGGGCGAGCCACCTTCTCTGGGACTGAGGTCCCTCAAATGAAAAATGAGTGGTTTGTCTAGGTCATTTTAAACCCTACCCCCTTTCAAAGCACTGATTTTCATGGCTGCTCACACCTCGGGCCTTAAATAAAGGGGCGGGGGATTATGGCAGTTCTTACCAGCCCCACTCCATCACCCCACGCAGCCCCTCAGATGCAAGCCCGGAAGGGGCGCCTCCTTTTGCAGAAGCTCTGCACCTACATTTTTATGTTCAGATGGAACCCAAGTGTTTGCTTCCGGGGTCCTGACCCCAGCAGGCTCTGGCTGCGGGGGCAAGGCTTCCTGGAGGAGGAGGCCTTTGCCCTGGGATGTGAGCTGGGGCAGTGGGGGTAAGGCTTCCTGGAGGAGGAGGAGGCCTTCGCCCTGGGATGTGAGCTGGGGCAGTGGGGGTAAGGCTTCCTGGAGGAGGAGGAGGCCTTCGCCCTGGGATGTGGGCGGGGTTCGATGGCTGAGGCAGGAAGAGCGGGGAGCACCGTCACGCCTTAGGGATGGCGAGCAGCCCTCTCCTGCTGGACCTTCAAGGTGTGGGCGAGATGAGCTTAGAATCTCAGGCCCAGGCCTGTTCCTAGCGTCTTCAGGGTTCTAAGGCATTTGGACTTTGGGGGCAGGGACCGAGGATCCAGGGACGACCTTGAGCAGGGGTGTGCCATGGCGGGACACGCACCTTTGGAAGAGTAATCTGCCAGCAGGGGGACTTGAAGGACAGCACAGGTGGAGGCAGAAAGGACAGTGGGAGGGGGGTGGTTATGATAACCCGGAGCGGTGATCCTGGGGGTCTGGACCCCAGTGGGGGCACTCGGCCTGGAAAAGGGGGACACTTTGGAAAGATGCTGGGGGGGGCGGGGCTAGGGGAGTGGCTCCGTGCCAGGTGTGTGTGTGTGTGTGTGGCGGGGGGGTTGTGGTCACACACAGCCTGGAGAGAACGTTGCTGAGGAGATTCCCGCCCCCTGTCCGGCCTGGACTCAGCAGCTTCTCCTGGGGGCCGGGCTGGGGGTGTCGTCCAGACATGTCCAGAGGACAAGACGTAAGAAGGCTTAGGGAGACTGACTGCAGTGGGGGAGCCTGGGGGTCAGGCCCCGATACCTGTTCTTCCTTAAAGGTGGAACACCTAGACCCCTGTCTGCTAGACCCCTGTCTGCTGGCCTGCTCTGGGTCCACAAGTCCCCCTCTCTCCCGTCTGGCCGTGGTCCCATGGTTACGTCTGGCAGTTGCTTTGTAATCAGAAGTGTGTGATTTTTGGAAAATAGAGTGTTCCTGATGCTTAGAAGGCAAGAGGATCTGGGTCTTATGGTTACAAGCAGATTTGAGGTGTTTTTCTTCAGAACGGACAGACTGGACATCTCACCGCTTAGAGACGGGCCACTGGGTGACTTCTGCAGGGCCCGCTGTTTCCATCCTTGATGCCTCTACATTCAGGGTGCTACCTTATCCTTTACTTCTGTGTTCTAGGAGCTACCTTGTTCTGTGTACTAACTGCAGGGGACAAGTACAAATGAAGGGCCTAAAGTGAGGCCGATGTTGGAGGTAGGGTGCTGGGAGGATGGAGGAGCCCATCCTAGAGGTGAAACTGCTGTCAGTGGGCGGATGGTGAGCTCGGAGCCATGCCAGCCGGAGCCGCGGTTCCCGCCGGTGGCTGGCATTACGGAGTGTGTACTTAGTGGCTGGAGACGTTCTGCGCGTTTCCATGCACCACCTCGCAGCTGCCGTCGACGTAGCTGCTCCCGGTCCCCCCACGTGCAGATGGGGAAACTGGGAGGCAAAGGGGTGACGCCATTCGCTCACTGTCATACCGTCAGCAAGTGGAAGGGCTGCCCCTGAGTGAGGCGTTGGTGATGCCGGGGCCCTTGGCTGTTATCGCATTCGCCGTTTCCCAAGACTTAAAATATCTTTTCTCCACACACTCCCTCTTATCAGCACGGAGCTCTTCTCTACAACACTGATTCCGTACTCGGTGTTTGTTTGAGAAAACCCCTCCTAGCAGGCTGATGCGTCCCTCTCCGAGGGGACAGTATTTGAAGTTTGATAGGGGCTTTGCAGAGGTGAGCCGACAGTCCCCTGGAGGGGGGCTGGGGACGGGCAGAGCTCTAATTTTCGCATTTGCCGATTTTCGTGGTGTGAATGCTCCCACCATGACCGATTGAAGGTTGCCGTTGCAGCTCGTGAAATTCCTGAACGTTCAGTAATCGACTCTGACACAGCCCAGCACCGGGGCCCAGAGAGCAGGGTTGTAGCTAAGAGTGCCCACACTAGCGGGAAGTCCTAGGAGTCCCCGTGCTCTTCCGGGTGTTGTCTCCCTAGAGATCCAGCCCCGGGCATCGGGGTGGCCCTGGACCCTGCCTGGGCCTGTGTGCTCAGCCACCTTCCCGCCCCAGGTTCACCCGCCCCAGGTTCACCAAGTAGCCTGTGTCCCAGGCTGAGGCGCGCCTCCTGAAAACAGCCAGCAGGTGGCAGCACCCTCAAGTTCAACGCTGAGCAAAACCAGGAGCCTTTGTTCTGTGCCAGAGGCGGGTGTCACGAAGAGAAAGGCCCAAGGGGCAAGCTAATCGGCCTGTCCTTAGCTGACCTTGGCCTGCAGAGCCCGTGGACGGGCTCCACAGCTTGAGCTAAAGAGAGCAACAGACAGGGACGGCACAGCCTCCAGACCACTGCCCGGCCGTTGGGGGACCTGGGCCCGGCAGGGTGGCACCGTGGGGACAGGCACGGGGTCCTTGCAAGCAGGGAGCTAAGTGCCGAGAACTGTGCTCTCAGGTCTAAGGGGACACTTTCTACCCGCCGCCACCCACAAGCCACCCTGTGCGGCGGCCAATCTTGGCTGTTGACTCTGAGGGATGGTCACTTCCCACAGGGGTGACCAGCTGTCCCGGTTAGCCTGAGACGGCCCTGGTTTTAGCACTGGAAGTCTCGTGACCTGGGAAACCCCCATCCCAGGCGAATACGATGGTTTGCCGCGTCAGCCCCTGGCACACAGTAGGCACTTCTGTGTTGGCTGCTGCAGACGGTGGCCCTCGAGGAGAGGGGCAAGTGGGGGTCAGGTGGGCTTTTGGGGGCCGAGTGAATCCCATGGATGGGCTTGTGTTTCATTTTAAAACCTGCTCCTCGGCTTTTTATCAGAAGGGCCGGAGTGTGTGAGCGGAAGACGCAGAACGGGCTCCCCTCCTCCCCTCCTCCCCTCCCCCTTCCACCTTCACTTCCCTCCCGCTTCCTGCCCTCCCACAGCCCACCTGCCAGCACATCCTGCCCAAGGGCCAGGGCCCCCTGGTGTTCACCTCCCTGTTCCAGGGGAGGGTGGAGCCGTCTGCCGGGGGAGGGTGACAGGGTGGTGGCGAGGGCAGGCCGGGACAGGGGCGAGGCGGGCACGTGGAGATGCAGGAGCAGGAGGAAGGCTGCCCGGAGGAGCTGCGGGCTCCCCGGAGCTCCCGGCCGCGCCCTCAGCGCCAAGCCACCAAGCCGGGACATGTGCTCCGCTCTCTCCTGTCACTCAGGCCCCACTGCGATGATGGGGCTCATCCGCCGTGTCACTGCTGAATCCTCTGGATGGGTCCCCCCCCCGCCCCCCGCCGAGTGCCCAGCTCACAGGAGTCCGGCTCGGCCGTCGCTAACCTGCGCCGTGGTCTGGTCAGAGCAGGACGCTTTGCTTAAACCGACGTGAGAAACGAGCGAGTTATCCTTCCCTGTTCTGGACACCGGGGTAAAGGGCAAACCTGTCCCCACGGCCCCCAGGTTCTGTACCCGCCGGTCCTTGTCGACTCCCCCAGACTGATCTGGTGCCGTTTCTCCCGGCACTCGGACGGGGGAGCATGTCCGGCCGTGGCAGGTCTCGGCGCCTCCGTCTCTCAGGCAGGAAGGAGGAAGGAGTTGTCGGCGCTCAGAAAGGCAGGCTTCTCCCGCGCTTTAGATTCTCCCGAAGAGCCCATCACGCCCCACGTCAAAATCCGCCCTGCTCAGCGGGTCCGTATTCACATTCCACCGGTGACAGATCGGTGCAGGCGCAGCTCTGTCCTCGGTAAAAATGGACCGTGCGGGCGAGGACTGCGGACGCCTGTCCCCCAGCCAGCTCGCAGCTGCGGGGGGGGGGGCCTGCCCTGACCCCGGGCGCTCACGGCACACTCCCGGGGCTGAAGGTGCCGTTTTTTTTCACCTGGAGGAACACGGGCCGGGAGGGCGGGCTATATTTAGCCACCAGGCAATGGGAAACGCCTGTGGAGTTTAGTGAAGAAATGCTGAGTCCGTGACTTGCAGTTTGCCAGGTAAACCCAATCCCAGCTAGAAATGCACGGCCGCTCAGGCGGTTCAGACAGGGCGTCCCCAACTCTCCAGAGCTTTGAAGGGACGGACAGTGGCAGCTTTTACTGATGTCGAGAAAGGCCCACCGCTTCGCGTCCGGGGCTAGAGGACCCTCTTCCACAAGGGACCAGAGCGGTGGACACTAACTGGACGCTGCAGGCAGGACGCCTGGAAGCAGAGCAGGGCAGGGATGCTGCTGCCAGCGCCTCGCTGACCCTTCAGCGAGCCTGGAGATGACCCCCGTGAAGACTGGGGAGCCCTGCCCATTTCTGAAGCAGCCGCCTTCAGATCCTGGGGGCGGATGGGTCCTTTGGGTTTGAAAGGTTCAAACGTGCTCGCTCCAGCCACGTGTCCCTTGTCCTCGAGGAGGAAGCTGAGCCGCTGGGGGTGGTCCCGGGACCTGGGGCCTCGGGTGGTTTCAGGATACTGGGTGTGGCTGCTCTTTGTCTCCATCTGTTATCGAGAAGTGCAGACTGGCCAGGTTGCCATGGCAGGGCGTCAGGCTGGGATGTGAAGGTGATACAGGGCAGGGACAATGGAGGAGAAGGCCCCCAGTAAGGCAGGTGCCTCTGCCTGGCTCTGATTTTTATTTCTTTTTGTGGGGGGGGAGTGGGGGCAGCTTTGACCCTGCCCCTTCCAGTCTGTGCCCGAAGAGTCCCCGGACTGCCTCACCTCACCCAGCGCCACCCCGCCCAGAACAGGGAGTTCTGCCCCAGAGTCCTGGAGGGAGGCAGCAGGTGCGAGGGCGGGAGGGGCAGGGGCAGGGGCGGCCAGAGCTGGAGGCGAGGAGGAAAGCAGAGGCTTTTACTGCTTCTCCTTTATGCGCCTGGTCCCACCCGTTGTCAGAGAGCCAAGGTAGCAGGGTTCATCCGCGCAGCGACACCTTGCTCGCCACAGTGGGTGACCCTGTGGAGCCCCCTTGATTCGGCCTCTCGGCTCCAGTCTCTCCGCCACCTGCAGCATTGAGTGTCACTCAAGGCTGGGAGTCTCCGCTAGATCGGGGTCAGCAGTCCAAGAGCGCGCTGAAGGTCACCGTGGGCGCATGTGAAAAGCTCCCTTCAGAGAACCGGAAGCAGCTTTGGGTGTTTAAACAATGGTTCTTGGAGTTTTCTTTCCTCCTTAGGGGAGCCCCCGCTGCCTGTTGTCCTGAAGCCACCCAGGCAGTCTCAGCCTGTGGTGGGAGACGAGGAGGGGCGCTGTGGCATGTCATCCTGCCTGTCCACTCGAGTCCCCACAGACGAAGATCAGCAGGCCGGACCCCTTGCTCTGCAGGACCTCTGGCCTCTTTCTTTGAGTGAATAGTCTGTGGCTCAGACGAAACCCCCGTGTGGGCGGGCGGGCGGGTGGTGGCCCAGGACGCACATGGGAACCGAGTCCCCTTTACCAGTGGTCTTACTGTGGACAAAGAATCGAATAACTCATTAGTTCACTTTAGTTGCAAAGATATATAATCAGACGTGTGTATCCGTGTTGTGGAATACCATCCGGTGAGAACGAGGGACGGACCATTGTTGCCCACAGCACTGTGGATGGATCTTGGCAATCACGCCGCGTGAACAAAGCCGGCTGCAGACCGTTCTACACGGTTTGATTTCGTTCATGCAACATTCTGGAAAGGACAGACTCATGGAGATGAACAGAGGGGCGGTTGTCAGGAGTTGGCGGGGGAAGTGGGCGTGGCTGTAAAGGGGAAGCACAGAGGAGCCCCAGGTGATAATGACACAGTGATGGATCGTGGGTGTGGCGGTGGCCGCACAGTGCCACGCAGGAGGTAAAATTGCACGTAAACACACACACGTGCACACACGCACGCACACACACGTACACACACAGCTCTGGATTGCACCCAGCGTCACTTTCCTGGTTTTGATTCTGAGCTGTAGCTCTGCAGGGTGTCACCTGGGGAAGGCCAGGGTAAGGGTACGTGGGACTTCCTCGTTCTTTTTTTTCCAGGAGATAAACTAAACATAACAAATTTAAATAATTTAAACTATTTTTACATAATGTACATACTCAGTGGCATTGAGTGCATTCAGATTGTCGTCCCCCATCCCACCCCCATCTCCAGAACCTCTTCATCTCTCCGTGTCCAGCGAACCCCTCCCCGCTTCCCCCCAGGGCCGCAGGGCCTGGGAATCAGCCCTTCACTTTGTGCGTCTGGGAGCTGGCCTGCTCCAGGAGCCTCGTGTACGTGGAGTCGTACAAGATTTCCTCTTCTGCGTTTGGCTCATGTCACTTAACATGATGTTTTTGAGGCTCCGCCATGTTGTAGCACACATCAGAATTCCCCTCCTTTTTAAGAGTGAACGATATTCTGTTCCTCGCATGTGCTGCATTCCGTTCATACATGCATCCATCGACGGGCATCCGGGTGGTTTCCGCCTTTTGACTAGTGCGATCCACATTGTATTTTCTTTGGGCAACTTTGGTTGAATTTATAATCATCTCAAAATACAGGCGCCCCTCGCCTTGCCGCCGTGCTTTGCTTCATTGCCTTTCACCGAGGTTGCATTTTTTTTTTTTTTTTTTTACAAAATGAAGGCAAGACCTTCCACCAGCAAAAGGATGATGACTCGCTTTATTGCAAAACTCACTTTATTGCAGCAATCTGGAACTGAACCCTGCATAGCTCGCGGTATACCTGTAGAACGTTAAAAAATACCATCAGGAATCTGTAAATGAGCTCGTTCTTGTCTCTGCGGAGCGTGGCAGCCAGTGTTTCTCGTTGAGTTTTGTCCCGTTTTCCAGTCACCGAGAGAATGCAACCTTTACAGCGCTCACAGAACCCGATCTTCCCCTCCGCTTTGAGCGAATCATCTCCAGTGTGCGGCAGTCCGCGGGATGGCCCATGGGGCTCTGTAAGCTTTGATCCCCCCGCCCGTGTGACATTGTTCACAGGCGGCAATCAAGCAACAGGAAAGGAAATTCAGAGCCGGTGGAAACCGACGGGGGGAGTTCCGTAAAGGCCACGACCTTGACGTAGGGCTAGAACGATAGAGAGTGGGAAATCGTGATGCACGGTGATAACAATAATCACCAGGAGAGGCGAAGACTCGGGGCGCGGGAGGACTCGCTCGTTTGTGTTGCAAATGCTTTTCCCAAGGGTGGTTTGGCCGCCATCTCCCGGTCCCTCGGGGTGTGGGTCTGAAGGAAGCAGAGCGTGGTTCCGTACAAAGTGGACACCGATTCTCACGGGGGTATCTGGACAGCTTGGAGCCGTGAGGCAGGAGACAGGAGCCAGGGGACCTCGTGAGCATGGCCCCCCCGGGAAGCGGCATCAGACATGGGCAGCGGGTGGGAAGGGAGGGTTGCTCTCTTGGAGGACGCCGCGGAGGCTGAGCAGAGAGAGTGCGTGTGGCCGACGCCACTGCCACCTCCCCACACCTGTTGCTGGAGGCCTCCCGTGGTGAGGGGGTGCGGACAGAGGTGACACCGTCCCAGCTGCGGGATCACCGTCCGCTGAACACAAGGGTGTTTTGTCTGGACTAGTTTATGAGGGTCCAGGGGCTTCGTGAACTCCTGGCACTAGGCGCACACTTTTCCTTTGTGCATGCTTTTCTGGGGAGAAAGCTCATACTTTTCCTCTATCCTGAAGGGTCCGTGACCCCCCATAACACACGACCCTGAATGACATCACATACACAGGACGTCACGCTAAGACCTGCTCCCCGGAATCCTCTCCTTACGGCTGACTTGGCCCGGCTTGCCCCCCACCCCTCCTTTCTCTCTGCCCTTCCCTTCTCTTCCCTCCCTTTCCTCTTTCCTTCTCTGGCTGTGTGTCCTCTCTTTTGCCTCCCTCACCGTTCCTCTCCCCTCCTCCTCCGCTGGCTCCCAGATCACTTTCCTGCTGGCCTCTCCTGCAATATTGATTTGACATTTAATCATTACAACAGCAGCTGAATTCCACTGTGCTTCATTAATCCAGGGGAAAATACCGCGTCAGCCCACGAGTGGCGCAGGGCGCACGCCAGTCTTCTTCCCAGGGTCCGGAGAGGGGAAACTTCTCTTTCCCTGCGTGACAAAGCAGGAGGCCATGATGGGTGGCCACGGCGAGCGCGGTGGGTGGTGAGCGAGGGGCGGGTGGGGACGTGGGTGGGTGCCAGCGACCCGTCACCTGGGGCTGTTGGAAGGCTCCAGGCGTAGCGGCTGAGTTGTAAAATCCCGTTAGGGTTGCCAAGACCGGAACGGTGTGACGTTAAGAAGGTTAAAGTCTGGCATTTTTACAGCTTTTATTACGATAAAGATTCTTAGTCACACGAGGGGGAAGCAGTGGAGAGAGTCTGCCCACGCTGAGTGGGCCAGTCCCGGGCCTGGCCTCTTGCCAGGCCCCCGGGTGCCCCTTGTGCTGTGGGTCCAGCTTTCCGGCGGCAGCTTCTGCCCGGCACCCCAGGAGCCTGTTCCCCCGCGTCTGAACCCCGGGACTGATGGGGGAGGTGGATCCGGCCGCCATGTTCACACAGAAGGCGTCCTCGAGACAAGCCGGCTTATTGGAAGCACATGCCCATTTCCCGGCTGAAGGTGTCACCTGACTTTGGTCTGCCATCGGCCGACACCTGTGGCAGAAGCGGGGAGAAGTCCCCCCGTTCCCAAAGCGCTGTAGGGTTTCGATGCGTTGGTTACGCCCTCCGGCCTAGAACAGTCTGTTATCCATCTGCCTGTCCTTCTCACGCCTGCTCTTCCGGGAGGCCTTCCCTAACTTCGTCCTCCCTTTTGACCCCAGGGGTCCCCCGCCTTCCACTCCCACGGAGTGTAGGCCATCCTCCCATGGCTGCACCTATCCCGGTGTAGTGAGCCCCTGGTGAGCCTGCCTTCGGCCCCACCAGACGGAACCTTCCTGTAAGGCCACCTGCGCCTTGTTCTCTGAGAGTGCTCAGCCTGGCACACAGTAGGTGCTCAGCCTGGCACGCAGTAGGTGCCCACAGATGCCGAAGGAGGGAACGATTCAGCAGGAGGCACATCCCTTCTGCTGGGAAGACAGTTAAATGACACGTCCTCTCTGCACGAATCATCTTTGCTCGTGATGAATAGTAAAAAATCTTCATCTCTGAAAAGGGTACCGGTTTCTTGAGGGTGAAATGTATGTCTGTGCACGTCGCCGTAGCATCTGCCATCACGTGGCCATGAGTGTCAATGTCACGTGCATCAGATGAGGTCTCGTCTGTGTCCGTTGTGTCGTAACACGGACTCATTGGCGGAGTTCTGTCCTCGAGTTGGGCAAGTCACGTCAACGGCACTGATTTGGTACCTTACTGGGTACCAAAGGCCCTGCAGAATTGCAGAGGCGAGAAGCCCCTGATTACAGGGGGCAGAGTCTAGGAGACGTGCTCAAGGGGCAGTGCCCGCGCAGTCCTCGTTTGCGGCCAGCGGGGAGCGCTGTGTGGAGCGTCCAGGCGAAGGCCCAGTGTGTGCCCTTGAGAGGCGGCGGGTGCCCCGTGGCGGGTGGAGGGTGCTGAGCCACCCGCGGGTGGGTGAGCCCCCAGAGCGCACCTGCGGATTCACTGGGCGACAGCCGCACGTGACCGCAGTCCTCAGTGGCATGGCCTGCGGAGTCCCCGGGGCCCCGCGGGTGTGTGACAGCGGGAGCGAGGAACCGGTGCAGGGAAGGGGACTCCGACCGGAGGCGGGCGCAGGGCGGCCCCAATGCTCGGAGTCTGACGGGCTCCAGACGCCGCTTTGTTCGTGGCCGGATCCAGGGTTTCGCTCATGGGCTCGGGGTGGACACGAACCATCAGGGCCGCTGTGGAGAGTGGCCGGCTCCCCAGCTGGGCCCTGGGAGCCCCCTTTCCAGGCTCCTTGATGAGGGGTGCCCAAGCCTGGGCTGGACCTCCTGTGGCTACGCTGGACCAGGATGAACCCGCTTCTGGTGTGGTCTCACCCCAAGACCAGGCCGGGGTTACGTACAGCTGAAGGAGGACCGGTGGGCAACCTCTCCTGGGGTGGCCGGTGCTGACTGTGGGGACGAGTCACCCACACCTAGAGTCACATGTAATCTCAGTCCTGTAGTCCAGCGCATGTGAGGCTGTAACGTGGCCAGAGAGCAGGCGGAGCTGGGGTGCAAAGAGACCCCTGGGAGCTGTACCCTGCCCCCCACGGTGCTCCCATGGGCTTCCTCCTATGAGAAACTGAACCCATTAGAGCAGCCTGGGCCACCAGTGGGGTCTTGGCTTCCCGGGGGGGCAGCAGGGGCCGGGGACTGGAGCCAGGTCGGAGGCGGGGTTACACAGCGTCTGAGGTGCCGCTCGACGTGGAGGAGAACGAGGCTGGTTTTTCAGACGCGCTCTCGATCCTCCGCCCGCTCGGCCAGGGCGAGGGGCCGCCCTTGGAAATGCCGTTGCCGGCTCCCGGCCCCCCTCGTGGGGGCCCCCTCGTGGGGCCCAGGGCACCGGTTCTCCTTTGCCCCCGCCACTCCTCGCTCACGAAGGAGGCGTGTGACTCACAGGTGCAGTGGACGGACAGCACGCGTCCCCCGCGGCTCGGCAGGAGGCCGCCTCGTGCCCGCTCCTACCCCGGCTTCACGCGTTCTTCTTTGCGAGCCGCTGCGGGCACCATCGGCTGCCTACCTTTGGCCCCTCAAGGCCAGCCTGGTGTTCTTTGTTCCCTAAAGTCTCACCAGAGTGAAATATTAACCGGTGGGGGACAGAAGGGCCTGGGAGCCTCTAATGGCAGGGCCGATGAAGAAGGGGGTGGGTGGGTGCTCAATGACCTGGAATTTTCCATTTCTCTGACGGTCACGTGACCGGGGCAGTGTTTTTTTTTTCTTCAGGCCACACGACAAAGATGGTTGCCAGGGCGGCGTGCTGGACAGCTGGACGGCAGGTGACCGCAGCCGTCTGCCGCGCCATGGTCACTGGTGACCCTAATCTCGGCGAGGCAGGGGTGGTGCGTGTGATCGGCGCCAGGGCCTGGCCGCGGCCCTGCCCCCAGAGCGGCCTGGGGACCCTGGGGGGACGCCCCTGGAGGTCTCGGGGCTTCTGTTTCCTCGGTTGTAACGAGAGAGGCCGGCCGAGAGCACAAAGGCCCTTTCTGGCTTGGATATTCTCTGCTCTACACGCTGAGCCCGGTGAACGCCGTGCAGAGCCAGTCGTAGCAGCGGTCACCTCTGAGGAGTTATCGGGCCGGCCCTCTGCCACCTGTGCTGCTCTCTGTCCTCCTCTCCGCGTGTGGCCACGTCCCTTCACCCCTCTCCCCTTCCCGTCCTCTTAGGGCTGAGGAGTCTCCTTTGCAGCTAGAGCACAGGCTGATCACGTGTCTTTCGAGTCAGGGGGCCCCGTGTTCACCCCTTTAGCTCTGCCACTTCCTAGCTGTGTGACCTTGGCCAAATCGCTTGGTTTCTTTGCGTACCGATTTCCTCATCTATATTAGGGTTTTGTAAGGATTATACACAATGCCTCGCACACAAAGGCTTCGTAAATAGAAGCCATGCTACGATTATGGTTTAAAAGTTGGCCCACCCAGCACTAAGCCCTCCTCCCTAAGACCCCCCCTCTTCAGTCTCCGTCTCTGCTGACTGTCATCTCCTCATGACTTGGGCTTTGGGTTCAATGTCACCTTGACGTTTCCTCCCCTTTATTCCCTGTAATGAGTATCTGCAGAAGGCTTCCTTGCAGCGCCCTGGGGTCTGTCTGTCGTGGGCACAAGGCCTTCAGGTCCAGGGTTGAGCAAGGGCTCAGTGCTCTGTGGGGACAGGGGTCCTGGCTTTGGGATTTCCTGGAAGTCCGATTTACCCAGGCACTTTTCTGGGGAGGAGTCCCTGAGAGTGGGCGTGGCCCTCACTGGCCACAGTCTGGTCCAGCGGGCTAGGCTACACCCCCTTGGATTTGCTTTTGGCCTCCTCGGTGTCCAGACTCTGCCCTGGCTCAGATTCTCAGGGCACCATGAGTTGTCACGGGGTCTTCCAAAGCAGCATCGGCTTGCAACAGTGGGGCAGGTGGGCACATCCTGGTAGCCCACATCCAACTTTGGGAAAAAATATAGAATTGCTTCCTCTAGAACATGCAGCTCCGTGCGCGCTTAGTGGGATGCAAGCTGTGTTTTGGTACCTCCTTGGCCAGGAGACGTTGTGCCAGGCCCAGCCCGCCCGGCGTTAGGTGGAGAGCCCGGCACTCACCCGTCAGCGTCCACGTTCCACGAAGGCTTGGCCGACGTCTTTCTCATCAGTGACGTCTCAGTGCCCAGCAAGAGGCCTGGCACCGTGGAGATGCTCACCAGATAGCGCTGAGTGTTGAATGAACGAAGGGTGGGTGGCTTCTGGCTGGGGATGCTCGGTGCAAGAGCTCTGATGCCAGAGGCGCTGGGCAGTTCGGGGCACGTGCTCTGGAGTCAGACAGAATGAGGAGTTCAGATTTCGCTGTATCTCTTAACAGAGGCACGATTTTAACTGCTTCGAGTGTCACCTTCCACCTTTAGGCGAGGGGTAGTGTCACGCCTGCCCCATCAGGGTTGCGAGGATTCTCTGAGATGATGACGTATGGAAAGCACCTGTGTCAGCGTTTGGGCAACGGTCGTGTTATAATTGACATCCCCTGGAGAGCACCGAGCAAGGGTGTCCCCTAGCCTCCCTCATCTGAGGCTTTTTAGGGTTGGCCTCCTGGGGAGCCTTTCCGGCCGTTCTCCGTGGGGATCTCAGATGCGGACGTAGGTGGCTTGTGGCCACAGTGATTTGTTCGCTCCTGGCACCCACCCACACGTACTGGGGCCTCAAAAAATCCATTAGGCACTCGAGCATTCAGCATTTCCGTTTCCCAGGAAAGGCACGGCTTCTGTCGGTCGGACTCCACATACCGTGTGCAATTCCCTGCTTCCCGTTACTGCACCCCCAGTGGCTCTCTTTCTGGGCCTTGGAGCTCTGCCATCCTCATGTAGCTGCTCTCACGCTATCAGCAGAGACAAGGAAAACAGGGGCCTCTCGGCGGGACTCTGTCCTCCCACACGCTCGGGGACCACAGAGGCTGCATGCCGGAGGGGAAAGCGAATGTCCCTGGCTTCTGAGGGTGCTCGGCCGGCCGAGAAACACAGCCCGCCAGCGCTGCGTCTGTTTTCACAGTGCACAGTGGTCGGTCCGAGAGGCCACTCAGTGTGGCAAGCGGGGATCTGTAAACGGCTCTGCAGAGCTGCAGGGACCTGGCGGGAAAGCAGAGGGGGCGGGGTTTTCTGTCAGCGGCTGCGTGTGTCTGTGGGGACCTAATGAATGCCTTGAATTTCTGAAGCCTGAAAGTTTGCTGTTTAGATACATCAATAATGGCCCGTGCTAACTGACCGGGAGATCGAGTGACTGTGTGGAGACCATCGAGGGAGGTGAGATCATGGAATATTGGGATGAATGCAGGACTGAGAACCAGAAACACATAGGGGCACCCCTCTGCTTTGTCCCGGGTTGACTCTGCGACTGAAGGGGGTGACCGTGCCCAGGGTCCACGCTACCCTGTCATGTGAGAGCAGCATGGGGACGCGAGGGGATCACGAGGTCGTGGACTTGAGCCTGTGCCCAGCACATGGTGGACGGGGCGCCACGAGGGATGGGGCAGCATGGCCCCCGTCGGTCAGGGCAGACACAGCCGCCCGTTCTCGTCCTGCAGCCTTTCCGTGGGGCCGAGGGGACGCCTCTGAGGGAAGGAGAAAACATCTGAGGGGTGCTTGGAATCCTTGTCCATGGCGGGAGCTTTCCTGACTGATGCTTCAGCCAGGCAGTCTGTCCTTTCCTGCCCAGATGGCGGGGTTTCGTGGCCGGCGTGAACGCGCTGCTTCCATCGTAAAGCCAGTCGGTGTGAGTGGAAGGGAGGAGGGAAGTAGACAGAGCAGATCACAAAGAACACGGGTCGGGATGGTGTTAAGGTGACAGTGGGCTCCGAGAACAGTGGCTCTGAGGGCGGAGCATTCAAACTGCGGGAGGGGCGGGGAAGGCAGCGAGAAGGCAGAGTGAGCCTCAGGACTGGCAGCAAAGCCCAGGTGACAGCTGATGTCCACTTCCTGCAGGGGGAGGCGGACTAGCCCCTGCACGGCGGGTGCTGGGAGACGGACCCCATGGGGCCTCGGGTGATTAGAATTTATTTATCAAAATAAATGATATCCTAATGTGATATTTTTTAATAGACTTTATCTTTAGAGCAGTTTTAGGTTCACAGCAAAACTGAGCAGACGGCACAGAGATTTCCCACATATTTCCTTCCCCCACACACGCACAGCCTCCCCCATTATCCACGTCCCCCACTGTGGGGGGGGGTTACATGTGTTACAGCTGAGGGACTTACACTGATGCATCATCATCACCCCAAACCCATAGTTACAGTGGGGTTCACTCTCGACGTACGTTCTGCAGGTTTGGACCAACGTGTGATGACATGTTTCCACCACTATAGTATCATCCAGAGTAGTTTCATTGCCCTAGAAACACTCTAATAAAATCCGTCCCTCCCCCTTCCCTAACCCATGGCACCCCCTGACTTTTTCACTGTCTCCATAGTTTTGCCTTTTCCAGAACGTCCTGTAGTTGGGGTCATTTAGCATGCGGCCTTTTCAGATGGGCTTCTTTCACTTAACACATATGCATTTATGCTTCTTTCGTGTCTTTTTATGGCTTGCTAGCTCATTCCTTTTTAGTGCTGAGTAGTATTCCCTTGTCTGGCTGGACCATGGTTCGTTTATCCACTCACCTGCCGAAGGACCTCTTGGATGCTTCCAGGTTATGAAAAAAGTTGCCGCAAATGTCTGTGCAAAGGCTTTTGTGGTCCATACGTGTTTGGACCATACGTGTCAGCTGCTTTGGGTAAACGCCAAGGAGAGCAATTGTTGCATTAATATGAATATTTTTTGAAAAAAAAAAACAAATTAATGTGCAAATATGAAGAATAAATTATAAAGTACAACTGTGGACAGCCCTGACCCTGAACTTGTAGGCCCTGGCCTCCCCACTGCCCTCAAATTCAGCCTGACTGGGTTTCATCCCTGCAAGTGACCAGCTTTTGATGGAAATTTTCCTGCTTAACTCTACCTTTCTGACACACTCTACCTATAGGAGCTCCAAAATTATTTCATCTTTCTTGGGGTGGGATACTACCATTAGTGATTTCCAGTAATTCTCTGGTACTTTTCTCATTAGAGAAATTACACATACACCTGTACCCACACTTCCCGCCTGGTGGGGGCAGGACTCCGTGTGCTGGGTAAATAAACGGGGGGAGGGGTGCTGTGTGATTTCATACGTTGAATTGTGGACGTGTGTCCCATTGTGAGCAAATGGCTTCGTTTGTGTGTAGGTTCAACCTCCCACTCCCTAACCAGGTCTTGAAGTCAGAGGCGTTCGTTCCTTTGTGTGTCCGGCAAACACTTGTCGAGCTCCTGCTACGAGACAGGCGTCCGCTTGGTGCAGGGAATACGGGGGTAACTGGCTTGGGCCCTGACCCGGAAGTGCTCAGAGCCTGATGGCGGGGACGTGTCAGGGGGAGACGTGTCAGGGACAGGGAGGGTGGTAAGGACCGCGAGAGAGGATTTCATGGGATGGTGCAGAGCCCGGAGGTGGAGCGTCTAACGTGTCACTAGCACGGCGAGGGCTGCAGCGTGGGCACTAGGACGGAGCTAGGGGCAGAGGACAATGTTTCAGGCAGAGGGAGCTCTGGGCGCAGGGCTGTGACTCCCTGCTGCTCTGGGTGTGCCAGGGGGTATGCGGGCCGTGCAGGCTCCCTGTAGCCTGCTCCAAATAAATCCACAACCCGTGCACAAATGATGGGTCGGCTGTGTGCGTCCAGCTCCCTGGCAGGGCCTCTGGTGAGTGCATGCGTGACACCTGCCCTTCCCTGTCACTGCGTTTCTCACAGTGCTTGTAACTGCTGGGGTCCTTGTGTGGGCCCCCCACCAGGCTCTCAGCTTCGCAATGCGGGGGGCGAGTCGGTCTGGGCCACTGGTATAGCCCCAGTGCCCACTTCATACAATAAAATATGTGTTCAATGGACGGCCGAGTGAGTGAGTGAGTGAGTGAATGAATGAATGAATGAACAAATAAATAAATAGGTAAATGGAGGTAAGAGCAACAAGTTTAGGACTCATAATTCACTTAGCACCTGGATATTCTCATATTCCTTTTACGTTCTTTTAATATTATCTAACGTGTGGACTTTGGATACAGCCAGTGTTCAATAAATACTTTTAATTAATTACAATCCGTTGATTTTATGGTCCGTTGACTGAAAGGAGCTCGGGAAAACTAGAGCCATGGCCTAGGCCTTTCCCAAGAACTGAGGGCTTCCTCTTCCTCTTCCTACTCCCGCCAGCGGAGTCCACAGGGCGAACCGTTACTTGCGGGCTGGACCCTTAGGTGAGCAGCCGTATTCTTTACAGCAGGATAAATGGCCCCTGCCTGTTATGCTCAGCTTTCAAAAGAAGACACAGAGGCATTCAGCGCTATCACCACCAGTGCAGCGATTGAAGGGCAGGTTAAAACCATGCTGTTTAAACGTGTCCTACTCATGTCCCCCAGCCGCATTGAGTAACAGACCTTCATGAAGCAGATGTACCATTTCTAGTCAGCCTAGAGATCTGATAAGACGCAGTCTGGAAGAGAGTGACCCGAGGTAGAGGTGGTGGCATTGCTCTTTGTTTGATGTCCTGGGTCCTCTGCTCACTTGGTATAAACCCCCGGACACGTCACTTAGTCTCTGAACGTTTCCTCTTCTGTGTGGTAGAAACAGTGACATCCGGCCCGCTTACCCACACCAGGGCTGTCGTGCAGGTCCAGTGAAATCATCGAAACGAAGGTAGTTCATGGACCACAATGCACCGTGCAAATATAAAGAATTATTTTTAACTGAAGTCCTATTCTTATTATTAGGAGTAATATTTATAGATGATGCAAAATTGCTAGATTGCTGGTGACACGGAGGTGGCAGTGGAATCAGTCCTTCACAGCCCCCTGCCCCTCAGCCCAGAACCTGAAGACCAGGGGAGTGGGAGAAACTTCTAGAAGTGAAACTGGCGACATCTGTCTTTAACAGATATGCTTAGCCATCTGCAGCCATGAACCAAGACGATGTGAGTAGGTGAAGGCGCTGGGATCCCTCAGCTCCCGATCAGCGTCATCTAGATGTTCTCCCAGGAAGGTCGCCCCGGATGTGATCACAGATTAGCCAGCGCGACCCTCATGGCTTGCGTTTTCCTGGACCACGCCGACTGGGGTGTGACACTGTGGTCCACAGGGACCGCACATCAGAATGACCTAGGGACTGTGTACTTGTGGGCGCAGGTTGTTAAAATGCACCTGCTGGGGCCCCAGTGTCCAGAGCCAGAACCTCTGGCGCCAAGGTCAGGGAATCTGCACTTTTAAGACATACCCCAGGGTCTGGGACAGCTACTTTCTAGAACCTGTGCTATGGTCGTTCGTGTAAAGGCGTCTCCTTAAGGCAGAAGCAACTTTTGAGAGGTTACAGGAGAAATGAATGATTTAGGAAAAATAGGGCTTATTTAGAAAGGAAAGTTAAATACGTATAGGATTAACTGGATGGAGTCAGGACTGGTTTAGAAATATTTGAAAGGAACAAATTTAAGCGGTGGAATCTAGATGTTGTATTCAGGTAGCAGTCGGCGTAAACAGGAGTCATGGAATGACGTAAGCAAAGAGAACTTGGGCCAGACATCAAGGAAAACATTCTGACAGTAGAAAGAGAAAGTCTTAGAATCATTTCACATTGTTAAGTCAACCAAAATATCAAGCCACTCAGTGGAAAAAAACAGTTGGACAGCATTTGAAAAAACAACCAATCGAGTGGTTAAAATGTCTCTCTCTCTCTCTCTCTTTAAACTGTTGTTGTGATGTCTAAAGCTTTGTTATCCTAAGTCACAGGGTTCAAGTTCTTAATAAATGAAAACGTATCTTAGGAAAAATGTTTAGGACAGGAAGTGCCTACTAGTTGTGGCTGAGATCCAAGATGAGGAGAAGCAGAAAGTTAGCATAAAATTGCTCTGAACATCTTTATCTGTCCCTGGACCTCATCCTGGATTGGTTTCAGCACCAAAGAAAAGAGACATTTATTTATTCAATGAAACAGGGCCTGTGACCGTGTCCCAGGCCCTGTTTCATTGAATCGGCACAGCTTTGTCGGGTGGGTGTCGTTATTCCCATTTCACGGATGAGGAAAGCAAGGCTTGAAGACTGTCTGTTTCTAGGAAATGAAAGCCTGTTACGCGAGCTTTCGTCTGTACGACTCCGAAGTCCCTACGTTTTCTCTGCAAGCAAGTCACTGGGTGCTGTGGTCCTCACTGGCACTTCTTTCTGTACCTAAAGCTTGCCAAGGTCAGCTGATGAGCGACGACACGTACAACCTAACTCTCCCCAGGCTCCCTGGACACGGGGAAGCTCTGTGAGAAACTGCTCTCATCTGTCCCATTCCAGATGCTGCCATTATCCACGAGCACTTGATGTTTTGGTTGCTAGTCCCGTCGGAGTTAATGGGGCAGCTAGCGGAAGGGTATGCCATTGGACACAGCCCAGAGGAGGTCTCAGATGGAAACGTGTCCTTCCCTCTACCGCTCCCCCACCTCTTTCTTCCTCATCCTTATCTTCCTCCTGGTCCACCCCCACCAGGCTCATCCCCACCCTCTCTACCACCATCACCACCACCACCGATTTATGAAAAACATTAACACTGCGTATGTAACATTCACGACCATCACTCGCCACCACTCCCAACCCACAGAGCGCAGAGCAGAGTTCTGCCCACGACACAGACCAGGGACGCGATGTAGGAACAAAGCAGAGCCACGATGCTTTCCACCCAGCTTTGCAAAAGAGCAACCGGGGACTCCACCGGGTACCAAATTGTTAAGGTATCAGCGTTCCTTTAAATGAGGCCAGATAGAAAAGCTATAAAGGGAGCTCAGCTCTCTGCATGCACCCGAGGGTGCGGTCCCTGCAGCTGCAGATCCCTGGGTTAAAGGGGAATCTGGTAGGTCCCCGACGTCATGGTGCCACTTTGTGTCTCTCTACATCTGGCCCTGAGTCGGGAGCTCGGCGCTCCAAGCCATCGTTTAAGTCGGTGCCTCGAAGCTCGCCTCCCGCGTCCACAGGTGATGCATCTAGTTCTGTAGCGAAGGCGTCAGCTCCGCTGGGAAACCTCAGACTCGACAATCCGCTGACAAACAAGGGAAGGGCCTGGTCTCAAGTCGGAAGGCTTGTTTTTGGAAGCCGAACACCGGCTCGGGCACCATGGTTCTCCGCGGCTCCCTAATTGCGCCCTCGCGGGGAGGCAGGGAAGCTCTCTCGAGGCCCCTGGGGCTTGGAGCTGGCTCCGCTGAGCTCAGAGCTCTGTGCAAACAAGCCCCCGTGGGCCGCAGACGTGTAAACAGCTCTCCACTGACATTCAGATGCCACCTCAGCATGCAGGTTTCACACCCCTGCGTGCAGAAGAGGGGGCGGGGCCTGCACTTGGGTCTGAGGAATGGGGCCTGGAGAGGCGTAACAGGACGGCCACTGGTCTCCTAGCGGGCCGGAGGATGGGTGATATGAAGAGGGGGTGCACTGGGGGGACGGGTGTGGAACCAGCTCTGACAGGGAATATATATAATCGGTGTAAGGGCTGAGATGGCTCCAGTAAAGACAAGCTTTGCTGACAAAAGTGAAAGGAGGTTGAAAGGGAAAGAGATTCGAGGGAGAGAAGATGGAAAAGGGTAAGATTCAGTAACCAGCCCGCCAAGTAGTTCTCCAGGGGAGTTATGAGGGTCAAGGGGTGAGGTGCTGCCTTGTCTGGCTGGTCCGAAGTCACAACACAAAATTGCATAGAATGACTGAAACGTCCTAAGGCACGGTGGGGGTGGGGGGGGGCGTGATCAATAACAAGACAGGGGCGGGGGAGTCTGACTGGGGGAGCACACACGGAAGACTCGTCACCATCGCCGAGGCCCTGTCTCCGCCTTGTACACTGCAGAGAAGCCAGGGGAGGGAGAAGTGTGTTTTAAATATCGACTGGACTCTCTCCCTGTGATGGGCCGTGCAGCTCTGAGACTTGGCTTCCCATTTTGGGCACGGCTGGCGTGACACCGGCTTCTGCCTCTTCCCCCAAATCTCCCTGAGACCCTCATCCTGTAGAAGGAACACTTATCATGTCCTCCCCGTATCGTGCTCACCCCCAAAGGGACAGAGTCTTGCTTCCTGAGGGGGACCCCCACTGGCACCCCCCGTGTTGCTGAAAGCGATATTGATTTCTAAATGTCGTCCTTCAAAAGATCTCTCTCTCTCCAGCTTGGCAGCCTTCCTGTCTCTCATTTATTTTTTTCTCCTCTCACCAGACGAGTTTGTAAGGCAAAAGGACCAAGGAGCTTCCTGGTTCCATTTAAAAAATGGGGAGGAGTGTGTGTGAGGAGAGGATGGGACATGAGAGAAGCAGGCACATAGTCCATAGTTAGCACTTAACTTCCCTCCAGCCATGCAAAGGGATTGCTTATGTGCTTTCTGGTTTTAAAATTTTACGATTATCTGATAGTTAAGGCAAAACAGGCCTATCAGTGAGGTTGACAGTAAAGTGAGTTTCAAGACTTCAAAATCCATTTTTCCACTGACTTCATGAGGCAGTGGCTATGTTCCTGCAGGATGAGGAAACCCTGGGTAAGTGGAGGTGAAAACTCAGGTGAAGAGGTGAAGGGGAAGCCGGTTCTGTGACAAACAGGATGATCTGTTACTCCAGAAGGATTATAGCTGCCCGGAATCCAATGAAGAGGGGACAGGATCCAGTGAGGGGGGGGGACGGGATACAGTGTGGGGACAGGATACAGTGAGTAGCAACAGGATACAGTGGAGGAGGGACAGGACAGTGTGGGGATAGGATACAGTGAAGGAGACAGGATACAGTGTGAAGATAGGATACAATGAGAGGGGAACAGGATACAGTAAGCGGGGACAGGATATAGTATGGGAACAGGATATAGTGATAGGGGGACAGAATGTAGTGTGGGGACAGGATACAGTGAGGTGGGACAGGATATAGTGTGGGGACAGGATACAGTGAGGTGGGACAGGATATAGTGTGGGGACAGGATACAATGGCAGGGACAGGATACCGTGAGGGGGATGGGATACAATGAGGTGGGACAGGATATAGTGAGTAGGGACAGGATACAGTGGAGGAGGAATAGGATATAGTGTGGGAACAGGATATAGTGATAGAGGGACAGAATATAGTGTGGGGACAGGATACATTGACGGGGACAGGACACCGTGGGGGGTGCAGGATTTGGCGTTAACCAGGTTTGGGCCCCAGCTCTGCTTCGTACGGGTAGTGCAACGCTAGGTAAACCAGTTAAATTCTCTTATCTGCAGTTTCCATACCCGTGGAAAGATGGTGATACCAGTTTTGTAAGATTATGATGAGGCTTAAATGACAAATGTAAGGTACTTGGTGTCTAGTAGGTACTCATAAGCGGTGCTTATTCATACCTAATAGCTCTTCCCTTTAGAGATAAGATATGACTCATAGAAGGCCTACTATGTGCTGCTCACTGGCTACAGACCTTCTACCCATCAGTAACGGCTACTAATTACAGTCATCTCTTGGTGTCCAGAGAGAATAGGTTCCTGGACCCTTGTAGGTACCAAAATCCAAGGCTGCCCAAGTCCCTTAGTTGGCCCTCTGAATCTGTGGGTTCTGTGTCCGTGGATACGGAGGGTCAGCTGCACTGAGCACATAACCCGTGACAGGTGCTTTGTGACATCACTGATGATGCTGACAACAGTAGCCCTGCACAGTAAGCCTCATTCTGCCCATTCTGCAGATGAAGGAATGGGAGCCCAGAGTGTCATACGACACCCCACAGCACCTGAGCCACTCCAGGGTTCCCCTCTGCTGGCCACCCAGCCACTCTCCCGGGTCGAGGGGGTTACTTACATATCTTGGCTTTAAGGCCACCACATTTCGCAAATAAAAATACAGGATGCCCAGTTACATTCGGATTTTAGATAAACAACAAATAAAAATTCAGTGTAAGTATGTCCCAGGCGGTATTGCTGTCCTGTATTTCATCTGGTGACCCTGTTGAATTAATTCCACGGCGTTCTCCTCCTGTTGTGACCCCCTCTGGAAGCGCCAGGCGGTGCTCTCCGGCTTCCTGACAAATGGTGCCCCTTCCCCCACATTCCCCCAAGTCCCGCACGCCTGCACATTCTCTCACTGGGGAGCATTTGGAACGGCCCTATGCATGTTTTCCTTAAAAGTGAGGCTCTATGCATTTATTTCTGCTGAGACCCGTAAATATTTTATTTGTTGCTGCTACTTTAAAAGTCCCAACTCACCACGCTCGGATTGTCAGATGTTCGCAGCATTCGATTTTACAGCCGTTCCAGCTCTCTTTTAATTAGATAGTCAACTTAATTGGCTCCTTGTCAATAGTTTCGGGATCTTTCTCGGCTCGACGAGAAGGGCAAAGGGACCGTTTGTGTATAAAATAGTTCACTGCGCGTCTCTGTTTACAGTAATGCCTTGAACGCTGGCTCCCCAGTCGGTCAGATGTGGTCCAGCCCTGACGGGAAGCCGTTCTGACGAGTCCCGCTCTGTATGGAAACTGTCTGTGGAGACACCGAAGGTGGCAGAGCAGAGGATAAAGCAGGCCTGGGAACTCAGGAAATGTGAGACAGAGTGTAGAGAACTCAGACTTGAACTTGACAATGTTGGAGCGATTGCCTGGGCTCCTTTGGGGATGGGAAAGCCTGGGGCGGAGGGTCGGGCTGGCCCTTTGGCTGCGCCTAGGGAGCGGGTAAGCCCAGGCTGCTCCATCATGAAACCCTCACGGTCCCAGATACCCCCACTTGCTTTCTTCCTTGGGGAAAAAAGGAGAAAGACATTCCTGCATCCAGGCTCCCACTGAGCATTGCACTTAAGCAGAGCAGATTCTCAGCATCCATAAGTAAAGTTCTCATTCTCACATCTTGGTAAATTCTCAAAACTGCACGGACATCAGAGCAGATAATCGCTGTCAGGTCTTCTCTGTGCATTTCCTCATCTCACAGTTACACCTTTTCCGTTTTCACACAGTTTTCTAGACAGACCTTTGTAGAGATTCACAGACTGCTTATTCTTAGGGTTTTTTTTTTTTGCAGAGCTATGGTGGACTTGTTCGTGGCAGGCATCTGAGTCACTGCCAACTTGATGTTCTCCTTCTTAATTTGTTTATGGCTCCTCTTTTGAAAAATGAATGGTGATCTTTTTTTAAATCTCTTTGCTGTCATCATCGGTACCAGCAGTTTTTATTCTTGTGGCGTTCATATTTTTTTTTATAGAGAAACATGAATTTTTGCCATTCACGAGAGGCTCTGTGAACAGCAGCAAAGGGAGGATAATAAGCCTGTGATAGGATGAGGCAGCAAGCAGCTGGCTTGGCTCACTTTCCATCCAAAGGACCAGCGCCCATCAGCCAGCTCCTGAGCGGTGCACGTGACTCAGATTTGTGCCTCAGCGAAATTAGAACTTACTATCCGTTCTAGATCTTTAGACAGACCAGCTCATAAAATACAGAATGCCAGAGGTCATGTTCTTAGAATTCCTTCGCATGGTTCTGGATCCCAGACTTGACTAGAACTGGCCACTTAACAATTAACCTCTTTTATCACAGTCCCTAGTGAAAAGGTAGAAGAGATGAGGCTTTGGGGAGGTCATAACACTAATCTTAGTCCCATTTGCCAAGAGCCTGTTATATGCCAAGTGCTCTCCCTTAGACTTTGCGTGGTAGGTGGGGCTAACCTCCCTGGGTTTGAATCCTGACTCTGCAACTTACCGACGAGATAACCTTGGAAAAGTTAATCTTAATCTTTTCTGTGACTCAGAGTCCTCATCTATAAACTAAGCACGTGAACAATGTCCATCTCATAGCATATAGTAAGCACCAAGTGTGTGGAGTGTAGATAGCTCTGCATTAGTTTCTGCCAATGCATTGCATTCTGCAAGCGGACCACGGCCGTAAACTTAGATGGGGACCAAAGAGCCAGCTTGGATCTTGGAGTTAACGGTCCTTAGTAACCACAGAGGGAGGGCTTGACTGAAGTTTGTTTATTCATCTGGACAAGCGATACCTGGGCTCTGCGAGCTAACAGGTCAGGTTGCCTGGGTCTCTTTGGGGCCAGATGTTCCTGAGCCTTTGAAAATGCAGCCACGTCTACTGCGGAGAGGGGGAGACATGGGCAGAGCTGCATGGTGGCTGCTGAGGGATGCGGAGGCCAAAGGGAGACTCTCCGTGGAAGGGGCCTGGGAGGATGGGGCATCGCACACACAGGCAGGGAGTGGCACAGAGGAGTGCCGCCACCGACTCCAGGCGCGCTGCATTGCAGAGCCGAGTCCGGATCAGCCCCGATCTTGTGCCCCTCAGGGTCCTACGGTCCAGGACTCCACTCTGGAGAAGGTTCCGGAAGCCCATCTCTGCGGGCATGGCCTCTGCGGGGTCCCGTTCTCCCTCTCCTCCCTGTAGGGTGGGGACCCAGCATTCTAGCACTGCTTCTACAAAAGGTCCGAGAGCTGACGCCCGTCTGCCTTTCCTGGGAGTGGGCCTCAGGCGGGGCTGAGCTGGAGGGGCAGAGACGCTGTCCGTCCTTCCTGGACCAGGGACGGCTGTGGGTCGAGCAGAGATCTCTAAAAACGTCCCAAAGGCTAGGATTTGGGGATTTGCCAAAGCAAGGGAGCCAGAAGCAGGTGCGAGATCCTGGGTTCAAAATCAGGAATTTAAGAAAGAGATGAGCTCAGACACCAGGTGGGCTGAGAGTCAAGAAGGGCCTGGCCCCACCGGGCTGGTGTGGGTCACGGACGGGTCAGCTGAGCTCTTGCAAAGAGCCCAAGCCGTCCATCTAAGATCCTCAGCGTTGGGGCTGCATTCTCTGTCCACATGGCCTCGAAAGGGAGAGATGTTATTACTCAGGCTTTCGATCCCGAGGGGAACTGCTCACATCCCGAAGCCAGGGCTGCATCTCCCAAGGCCCTTGCACCTGAAGGAATGGGGGGGATTAGATGCCCCCTCCCTCTGTCCCTGTAGCTGTGATCACGTTTGTCAGCAGCTGTGGTGTCTTCAGACCCTTTCTCGTCTTGAGTCCTCTTGGGCAGTGGGCAAAGCACTCCAAGCAACAGTGCGATGGGCCGGAGTCGGGGGGAAGAGGCGGGCTGGCTGGAAGGTGGGGTCTGTGCCTGCCTTTCCTTCACAGCTCCAGACAGGTGGCAAGGGCATGGGTGCGGGCAGGGGCTGCTGGCCGGCGGACTTAGGGTGCGCCCAGCAGAACAAGAGGCCTGAGTGCTCATAAGAATTTTTTTTTTTAACAGTGGAGCATGACCCTAACAGTTTAAAAACACTGGCATTGGCCTGAAACTTGTAGGTTTGGTGACAGGGTGGACATCCAGGAGGCCTTCTGCATTTTCCAAGCAGGAGGCGTGTTGTGAGGTGACTTGTCCTGAGCCGATGGAGCTTGCCACAGCGCTTCTGTCGGTGGTGGCCTGCGGACTCGCCACTCCCTGCCGCGGCCCAAGCTCTGCACACCTTACAAGACCCCTCAGGGTGCCGCAGACGGCGGGGACAGAGGTACCAGCTGGGGATACCTCAGGGCCATCTGCACCCCAGGAGCCGCAGACTCTGGTCGTGTGGAGCTGCTTGTCATTCCCTGAGCACGCAGGGCGACCCCTCAGGGCTGTGGCGTCAGCCCGTTTCTGAGAAGGGATGAGGTGACAAGGCTGGGAGTCCACGGGCCGTGCCCCAGCTGTGCCCTGAATGCCATCAGCTCCAGTGTCCAAGCGGCGCTGCTGGGCGCCGGGTGGATGACAGGCAGCCGCGAGGCATTGCCATGGAAACGGAGTCGCGGATGGCTACGCCGGCCACCCTGCGGCTTGTTCTCTTCGCGCAGTTTTCCCAGAGGTGAGGGTCGTGCTATAAATAAGCGAAGGCCCCGCAGCCGCTGTCCAGTGTGCTGGCTTCGTGTGGGACTGCGCGCGTTGGCCCAGAGGCGTGGCGGGGTCCCCCTGAGGGGCAGGGCCGAGGCCCCGGGGGCTGAGGAGCCCGCTCTCCGCGAGTGTGCACAGACAGGCGTGCCAGGTGCAGCGCCTGGCCTTCCCCGTTCTCAGTCACATGTTATTGTCCAGCTTATTCCTATCAATGGTGTTTAATCGTCTCTCAACTCGGAGATGGAGGGTAAAGGCCCGCGGACCCCAGGCGGCCTTGGGCCGGCGGGGTTTAGAAGCGCTCCTGCAATCTAGTGTCCCCACCTCAGGGCCCTTCCGTGTGGCCCTGCGTTGCTCGCTCTCCTTTGACTTGTCATAGATACTGGCAGCAGCCCAGGGTGGGGGGAGCCACTGGCACAAGGCACTTCTGGGCAGTGCCTGAGGGAGGGAGGGGCGGGAGGAGCAGCTGGCAGGGAGAGAGACTGGAACTATGAGCCCTGTGGGGAACTTGGTCTCCGGCAAGGTCGCACATGCCCTGACCCTTTGACCCAGCAGTCTCAGCCTGGGACTCTGGCAGAAATATAACAAGATGACACTCGAGGCCATTCATTGGATCCCTATTTAGAAAGTAAAAGACTGAAAAGTAATTGAATGTCCATCGCTAGGAAAACAATTAAATAAATTACGTGCATGCGAAGGAATATTATGCAGCTGTCAAAAAGAATAAAGAACAATCCCGTGCACTGCTGTGCAGATACAGCATTAACTCAAGTTGGAAAAAAGATGTGTAGCATTTTAAGAAAAGAGGACATGAACATTTATACATATTTTCTTGTTTTTTTATGAAATCACAAATCATGAAATGCATAAAAAGATTATGAGTGGAGGAGAGGGAGGACAGAAGAGACGGGACTGTGAATCAGAGCGGGGTTGACTGACGAGGTAATAAATAAGCTTTGGGTCCGGGACCCCGCCACATACGGGCCTTTTCAGGCACATCTGGGCCTTTTCAGGGCCCTCGGAGGAGCCTTCGCGATTCCGCGTTCTTTTTCTTGGACGTGTAGACGTGCACATGGTTTCTCGTGTGGGTGGCGTCTCCTGTGCCTCGCAGGAGATGTCTGTGTCGGCACAGAACAGAGAGTGTCGCCACACCGGGGTCTCACTCCCGATCCTTGTCCTGCAGGCTGGGAGAAACGGGACAGCCCGCGTCCTCTCCTCTGTGCCCCCTTCCCCAGCTTCAGACACCGGAATATGTGTGTCCTCTGCTCTGGCAGTCCCCATAACCGTGCCTCGTGACAGGTCACCGGGATCGCCTCTCCATCCCGATGCTTTCCCCCGAACAAACCTCACTTTTTCTAGAACCGGTACGGAAGGCGCCAGCTAACACGGGACCATTTCCACGAGGGCATGAAGTATCTGAGAAAATGAACCCTTCCACTTACGGCCATCAGCGTTCATACCCGTGTCCCCCGTGCGTTCGTCCATGTCCTCATTTACCTGGTTATGTTTATCTGGCATCTGTAACCTGCCGGGCACCAGGCCCACGCATGTGCACACAGAAGTGAATGAAGTCAGTCCCCACACACTTTAACATGGTCCTTAGAAACCCTTTAAAAACTGAAGCACCCCAGTGAACGACAGCTTTGGGAGACGGGTATGGGAGCTGTTTTGCTGTGTGATCTTGGGCACGTTATTTAACCTCTCTGAGCGTCTGGTTCTTGTTTACAACATGATGGTGTCAACAACGACCCCCAAGGGTCGTTGTAAGGGTTCTGCTGAAACATGTGCCAGGTGCTCACTGTGGTGGACTGTGGCAGTGGTTGCTCAGCGGGTTAATGTTCGTCCTCTCCCGAGGGACTCACGGGTTGGCTGTGGGACTGCGCAGTGGGACGGGGAGGGGAGGGGAGGCACGGGGGAACCTGGGCGCTGTGGGGAGGGGGCTGGGAAACCTGGGGCACAGGGCCTGCATGGGGGGAGGCCTCTTGGGCAGCCATGTGTGGGTTTGGGGTGCAGCGTGCAGGGAGAGCGTGAGGGCCGCCAGGGGTGTGTCTGTGTGTCGGGCCTGGGTGGGACGGGGAAGCTGAAGACAACCTGAGCCATTCAGCTTAAGACCAGGCCGTGCCCAGTGAGCGACACACGGGGACTGTTTGATGTGACTAAAATAGCCAGGCTCCAGAATGCCGGGCTTCTCCGTGTGTGTCTGTGTGTCCCTTTTCCCGTCTCGTCAGAACTTATTTCTTCTGTTCGGCTGAGTGTGCGTGCGAGAGAAACACTAGATCTGAAATGCTGCACGGTCACTGGTGGCCGTGCACCTGTGGCTGTAGGCGTCCCTAGATGTGGCTGTAGGTGTCGCTTTGCCCCGGGCCGTGGTGTGGGGCGGCCTCACCCACCAGCTGTGGGCTTCGCACGGTCCACAGAGGGGCCTCTCCGTGACGTCGGCAGAGGGAAGAGGGGGGCTGAAGCATGTGGCGGGGGGAAGACTGCTTTGGTGCCGGCCTCAGACGAGCCCACTCCAAGGTCTGAGGGGCGGGAGCAGGAGAGAGGGACAGTGAGAACCACTGCCCGCCTCAGGGCACAGCCCGCTGAGCTCATCTGCAGAAAAAGCCTCACAGGGAAGATCCCCATCTCAGCCTTGCTTCCTAACCACCCTCCCCGCCTCCCAGCCCCTCCCCTGCTCCCCACACAAGGTTCTCAGCCTCTGGACCCCCAGCTTTGAGCGTCCCGTCCCGCTCTGTCTGGGCTGGCAGCTTTATTCCCCACTATGTGAAAGACTCAGTCCTTGGCCACGGCCTCTGCTTTCTACCCCACCCCAGGCCGGCCTGTTCCCATGTCCAGCGGGCCTGGGCGCCGCACGCAGGGGCCCGGACTCCAGCCCTGGGAGGCCGGCAGACTACACGTCTGCACCTGGCTTCTGTTGCCACAGCCCCCTGCCCTCCCTGCCCTTCCCCATGCTTTCTGCAGCCTCCTGCCTCCCCCAGCCCCTCCCTCGTGCCCTTCTGTACCCGCCCCCCACTCCACACAGTATCTGCAGCCCTCTTTGCCCAAACAAGCGGCCAAATAAAGTGAGCGCAGTGGCCTGGGTGACAGTGAGGATCCTTCCCAGAGTGGTAAGCGTCCCCTTGGGCCTGGCCTAAGGGGGCAGCAGGGGGTGCCTCACAGACAAGTCCCCGGGGGAGCGCAGGAATCTGCTTCTGAGGGAGCCCATCGGCGTGGAGAAGGTGCTCTCGGGCCTGAAAGCCGGGTATGGGGCCTCCGGTCTGTGCCTCCCCGGACGGAGTCATTCCTCCCGCTCCCGAGAACCCACTTATTTCTCCTCCTCGCCATTCCTCCCCCTCCCACCCCCACAATCAGCGGGGCCAGGGAGGGGCAGGGATCTGAATTCAGCTCATCTCAAAGCAATTTGAAAAGACAAACGCAGGCCAGAGCCAGAGCGCTCTGCAGGAGTCTGCAGGATCAGTGAGCGCCCTCCCTCTGGGCTTGTTGGTGTTGAGGGACCTCACAGGGGGCGGCCCCCTCACAGGCGGCATTTACATAATCCATGGCTCAGGTGTCAGGTGAAGGCAGCGGAAAAGAAGAGAGACCTGTCACTTCACAGGGAAGGACGGGGCGGGGGGGGGGGGGGGGGGCGGAGTGAACCTTCCATCTCCCTCCATCCATCTGCCCACTTGCAAGGTGGAGGAGGCGGGCGTGGGGGTTCTCAGCAGGACAAAGGGGTACCTGCGATGAGGGTTAGGTACTGAGCAGGGGGAGGAGCTGCCTCTAATCGTGGCTGCGGGAACGATAACTGCCGTTACTGCCTGCAGCCAGCCTGGCGTCAACCTGGCTCTGGCTCAGCCAGGCTTTGGTTTTTCGCCACTGCCCGCTGGCCACCATCCTGGGAAGAGGGTGTGGAAGGTGAGGGATGCTGGGGTTCCGTCCTTTGTGGCCTAGAACAGTCACGCTGGCTCAGAATCCTCCCGCCCTTGTCTTCAGAAGCAACACTGGCCCTGAGGAAGGTTTAGCTCTGGGTGCAAATCCTGCCCCTGCTATTAACTGTGTGACTCTGAGCAAATGGTTTCTCTCTCGGACTCTTCCGTCCTATCTGATAGGAATGTGACGAGGTCAACATCAGACAGTCCTATAAAGAGGTTAACACAGAGCTCGTCTGGCAAGTGCTCCATACGTAGTCACTAGAATTCATTGTCATTTTAGGGAGCCAGAAGTCTCAAGAGATGAGGAATATTCAACTCCCAAGAAAAGGAGAGAAAAGCAGGTTTCTATTCTATTCTGGAGTTGCCGTCTTAGACTTACGTATCCACTGAATCTAAATCCTCCTCGTACTGACTTCCGTTTTCCGGGGAAGAATTTCACAGGCGTTTGAGTCTCTGGCCCATTAGTCAGAGTGGGTATCAATTTCTAGGTATAATCATCTCCCGTCTTAAAGATGAGAAAATCAAGGTTCACAGAGGTGAAGCGTGAGTTATCTAAGGAGGTATGAGGGGCCGGAATCCCTGTCCAGGTCTCTACTGCAAAGCCTGGTCCTCCCGCCATCACCAACCCCGGTCCTCCCTCTGTCACTGACCTCGGTCCTCCGGCTGTCACTAACAGTGGTCCTCCCACTGTCATCGACTCCAGTCCTCCCTCTGATCCTCCCTTTGTTGCCCACCCCAGTCCTCCCTCTGTCACTGACCTCAATCCTCCAGCTGTCACTAACAGTGGTCCTCCCGCTGTCACCGACCCCCACACGGCTGCTCCTCTCACTGCGCCCCCTGGACCACTCCCCTGACCCAGAGCAGCCCCAGGCTGGTGAGATCACATCTTCCGAAGGCTCCACCCTGGCTCGCTCTGCCATCAGACTAACACTTGGGAACCTCAAAGGTGACGAGTCCCAGACATTACGATTATGAAAAAACCCAGAGTCCCACTGGGGTTTTGCTGTGTTAAGTTGTCCAGCCATTCGTTTCTACAACAGGCCACTGGGCACTTACTTCTGTGCTTCTCGCAGAATTCCTGACGCTGCTCTGTATTTCGCTCCTCCATCTTTTGCCCTCTGGTTAGTCTGTCTATTCTGTGTCATAGGCAGAGCAACAGAAGCCCCCAGATTGACAAGATCCCCCACCTAATAGATGGTGGAAAAGATTGGTCGCAGCAGGGCACAGAAGTGGCTGGTTTTCCTGCTGGCCAAGGCTCCTGCCCAAGATGCACTGGGGGCTGTGAGCTGAGCCCATAAGATGCTGACTTTGCAACGCGGTGTGACATGTTGGCAGTGCAGGAAAATCAGTGCGTGGCCTGAACTCCGTGAAGAAAGGCAGAGCTGAGGATGCTGGGAGGGGCCGGCCATCCGATTCTTGAGCCTGGCTTGGCTGAGGACAGAGCCTCAGGTGAGGGTCTGGGGTGGGCAGAGGAGGTACAGACGTGGCGTGGGCCGAGAGGAGTCTGCTTTCTGCGTCTGGGGGTCCAGCGTCTCACCGTCGGGCGTGGGCCACCCGGTCCTGCAGGCTTTACGTGCTGACACGTGACAGTGTTTGCTCTGTGCTGGGCGCCCACTCCACTCTGAGCCACCATAGCACGTCAGCTAGAATGCCTGTTTCATTCCTCCCACCGTTATAGTCCACTTTCTAGATAATCTTCCACTGGGGTTTAAGTTTCTTGAGATCAGGGACTGTGTCTTAATCACCTCTGGCCTTTGAGCCTTGCAGGAGTAAGTGCCTAGTGTGCATTTGCTGAATAAAAGAATTAATGGATCAAGGAACAAGTCAGTTGCTTAGTAAATATTTATGGACTCTGTCCCGTAATAGGGTTTGGGCAGGATAATCCCTTTTCTGGGCTGGGAGATTCTTGTAAAGAGACCACCTTTCTTTGTTGCTTATCTGTCCCCTAAAATAGTTGAAACTTGTAAGCATAACTATAATACCAACCAATGCAAAGGGATTATAATTTTGCAGGTGCGATTAGATACTTGGGCTAATCTATAAGAACCTAATTTTCTTTAAACGTTTTTGAAAGTTTGGCCCAGTCCCTGAATGACTGGCCATTCTCATTAAGGATCAAGATGCTACCCGGCTGGCCCCACGAGCGATGGCCAGTGTGACTGTTCCCTGGGGCAGGATGACGCTTCAGACACCTCTCTGTCTGGCGTAGCCACTTAGGTTGGATTCATCTCGGGAGGTTCTGTTCTTCTCCCATTTGGAAGGATCTGGGTTTCTTGGTTGAAACTCTTAGGCCGTCAGAATGAACCCGATACACATTTATCACCTTCAGCTCGAACCATGCCCCGGATGGAGTGATAAGAAGTCATATCCCTTCATTCACCTTTTACCCGGGTATCTTCCCCCTCCTTCCTAATGGACTTTGGAAGGATCAAAATGAAACTGAACTGTGCTTATGTTTTACCAGTGTCTGGGGCGGCATGGAAAGGACTGGTTGCTAGGAATTAGTTCTGAAGCAGAATTTTAAAATAACCAGCATTTACTGAGTTTTTTTGTTGTTGTTTATCTTGTTTGTTTTGTTTTGTTTTAACCTGCCAGCCCCTGGTAAACACTTTGCGTGCATCATCTTCCTTTACTTCCCAAAGCACGGCTGTGACACGGGCATTTCAGTCCCTGTTCTGCAGCCGAGGCCATTGAGTCGCTGCTGTCCAGCTCTTTCCTTTCTCCAGAGCCACATGACGAATAAATGGCGGAACCAGGACTCCGTCCCAAGCCCGTCAGGCATCGGGGCCCGTCATCCCAGCCCCTGTGTGTCTGGGTGCTGTGTCGGAGGCTGTGAGCATCCGAGGAGGAGCATTTTTGCTCCCCCGATGGTTCAGGGCGAAACGGGCCGGCCACACAGAAACGCATCTCAGTGCTCACCACCGCCTGGGGGTCTTACGTGGCTGTGGCAGCGGGAGTTCCCCGGGGAGCCCTCGGCACCCCGCTCTGCGCCCTGGGCTGGTCACTCGGAAGCTCGGCAGCCTTCACCGAGACCATTTAAAAAATTATGTGCTCGGGTTTTTATTATTATTATTATTATTATTATTATTATTATTATTATTGTTTTGGATGAGCCGAAGGCCCTTAGCTGTGAACGGCCTCTCGGTCACTTGGACCATTCAGCCTCGATGATGTGACATGTTGACAGAGGTATGCGTTTCTCCCCATCCAGTTTCGCCTGAGCACCTGTGGGATAAGTAAGTGTTTCCGGGGAATTCTACTAGTTTTACCAAAGGGACAGCAGGTGGCGGGGGTGGGCCCTCAGTGGTGCCCACTAAACGAGACGGGGTCTCAATTAAGCTTTGGGGAGCAGCCCTTCCTACGTAGGGAGGGGGCCCTGTGACCTCAGGGGTGCATACGTCGAAAACCAGTGAGGTGGGACATTCAAGATGTGGAAATACAGCCCCCCGAAGGGGATGAGGGACCTTCCGTGTCCTACTGTTTCCTTCTGTCCTGGAGCACTCTTGTCAGAAAGCCCTCCGACCCACAACACCCCAAACCCCGCAGCCCGCAGTCAGCGGTGTTTAACGTTCCTTTAAGACATTGGGCTTAAAATACAACTATTCCTTGAAAAGATGGTCTTCATCCACACTGCTCTGAATACGCCTCACATTTGTCTGGAGCTTTACAGTGTGTCAGTCACTGGTGCTGCCGTATCTCGTGAATGCTCACAGCACTCAGTGGGGTGTGCCCTGTTCATGCCTCTGTTTACATACAAGGAGAGCGAGGACAAGCATTAGAGTGACTTGTCCAAGGACAGCGAGTGACAGAACCGAGACCCGGATTTTACAGTTCAAGCCCAGAGCTCTTGCTATACCAGGGCAGCCGGACTTACCCCCATGCACATACGACATACAAGTAGCCTGTAAGTGGCCACTATTCCAAAACCCAGTCTTGTTAGGAGGAGGAGAGGGCAACAGCCTTAGAAACTGGGTACCTTAGACCTCCTGAGGGGGTGCAGGGGAGGGGTGAAGGTGGAGAGGATGCAGGAGGGGATGGGGGGCATCCTAGGAGAATTCTGCCGACTTGACACCCCTCCCAAAGGGTGAGTCTGCGTTGGGCTCATAAGTGGCCACTGAAACCCCTCCTAGTCCAAAAATCTATTTTTTTTAAGGAAAGTTTTTATCAACATTTTGTGACTTGCAAAATGTTTTCTCCAGCTAAGCAATAATGGAACATGGAAGACAGTGAGCTAATGCCAGCTTGGTGATCCCATGGGACCCCTCTGGGCTGTGGTGCTTACACAGGATGAGGTCAGAAGAGTAGCTGCTGGCTGAGGTGCACTGAGCATCAGAGCAGAGAGCCAGGGGTGTGGGGACCAGAGCCCTGGGTGTGGGGGTGCAGCCTGTCACCCCCAGGCACAAGAGGAGGCGAGAGAGGTTGTCTCAGTTTCTGGTTCTCGTTGGTGAAAAGCAGAGTCACAGCAGAGCAGAGTGGATGCTCCACGGGAAGGAAGGAGGAAGGGGCAATCGCTCATTTCTCCTTCCTGCCTCCATCCCTTCTGTCCATAGACCTTTGCTGAGCCCCAGGCAGGTGCCCGGGGGAGGTGCTGGAGGTTCTTGGATCTTGTTCTCAAGTAGCTCACAGTCTAGGTGTGAGACGAGTATGTCAATAGAGGAAGGATTATTTAGAGTGTTAAACACCAAAAAAGCAGAGTGAACCATGCAGAGCGGGGACAGGAGGGGCGCAGGACCAACCCTCAGGGCGGGCCGTTCGTTTGCACAAATGCTTCCTGGAGGAAGCATCTCTTGTGCGCGCTGAGCTGGTCCGGCACGCAAAACCTGCACAGGCCGTGAGTGTGAGGATGGATGTGTTCTCATGAACTGGACTGTACCTGTGCGGCCAGCAGGACCCCAGAAGCCCCATTCTCCTCCCCTCCCAGTCGTTAGCCTCTCTCCCGACTCTTCGAGCACAAATTAGCTTTGTCTCTTCTGAAGCTTTAAGGAGTGGAGCCATTCTACACAGACTCCTTGCTGGCTGGGACGAGCCGAGAGGGTGACTGGGAACCCACCCCAGGGGAGGGTGAGGATGGGCATCGTGTGTTCCAGGCAGAGACAGAAGCACATCACGTGTGACGACGATTCAGGATGGGGAAGGAGACCAGAAACAATACTAGAGAGAGAGGCAGGGGGACAAGATCACAGGGAACCTTCTGTACCATGGGAAGGAGGTGGGTCTGTTGCCTAGAAACCCGTGATGCTCAGATCTGGCTGGCCGTCTAATCACCTGGGCGGCTTTTAAGGTATAGAGATCCCTGGATCCACCATCAGAGATTCCAGGTTTGTTTTGTTTTGTTTTTACTTCCTCCAGATGACTCTGAAAATTAGCTAAGTTTGGAGACCACCTTGTGGAGAGGATGTGGGGCCGCCAGAGGCATCCCCTGGAGCAGGGAGGTGGCAGGGCCCGCCCTGGGGTTGGGAGGGTGCCACGGGGAGTTCCACGAGGAGGCCCTGGCAGTAAGCGAGGGCTGTCCCAGCCCGATCTGGGGTCTGGCAGAGGGTTTCGAGAGGAAAGGACAATCCTGAGAGATAATTAGGAAGTAGAATTAACCAGACATGCTGACCAGTTGGGTGTGGACGCGGATGGAGTGGGAGGACCTGGGCAAGGCACCCGGGTTTCAGCTTGTGTCGGCCCCATGGATGCAAGCATCCTCTCGGGACAGAAAAAGAAGCCTACTGTTTCTGTCTGAGTCACTCATCTAGAATAGCTTCACCCCAATTCCTCCACATAGCTTTGTTAAACCGTTTATTCACTCAGCAAATGTTTTTTTTTTTTTTAAATGCCAAATATATCTCTGACACTGTTCCAAGGACTGAGTCACATATAGGAGACAGAATCGAAAGGATACAAAATATTGAGAATTTGCTGCTGGTGTTTCAGAAAAATACTGGCTCTTTCTTTTTTTCCAGTTCACTCAGATAAATGCCAGGAAACATCGTTTGTCACGTTAGATCCCAGATGAGTATACATGAGTTAGTGATGTTTGTGGGGGGAAGAAAGAGGGAGAGAAGAACCATCTAGTGACAGGTAATAATGATTATTTTGACATACTGTTAGGAATCTATAATACTGTTTTGCTACCCAGCAACTCTTTATTCGTCATCTGTATTTGTGCGGATGAAGAGATGGATTCTCACAGAAAATGAAGAGTTTCCCCTCAGACTCATAGCGAATGAGTAATAATGCCAAGTTGCACACTGGATCATATGCCTGACTGCCAACCAAAACGCAGGGTGAGTGGTTTGTCTTCTGGCCCAAGATGGAATAGCACATAAATGGCAACGCCCAGCTGAGGAGAAAGGCCTTACTCTGTAGCCTTGGCCTGTGACCACAAGCAGCTCAGCCACTGAAGGAAGCTTCGCCAGGGCTGAGCACGACCCATGGCTCTGTCAGCTGCCTCTGAACATTTCAGAGATGTGACTGGGCTAGAGGTCGGGTTTAGCATCTGGCTGAACTTGGGATATTGCTTTGCTGGAGAATCCTCGCCAGGCCGAAGACAGGCCACGTTGGAACCGGAAAGTACTACTTATCCTTGCTAGAACTTTTGCCCAGATAAACCCCAGGCCGTTAGGGGCACAGCCTTGACCTCAGACACTGAACAGCCCTCTCCTGTTGAGGCAAATCTAGAAATGGAGTAAAAAATTAACACAGATCCCTTTAGCCACATGCAGTCGGCAGAGTAAGGAGATCAGCTTTGGAATGGGAGGCAAGAGAAAGCAGAGGAAAGCCTCAGACTCAGCTCACACTCACACATGCAGCCTGTCCCTTCCTCTGTGCAGCCCTCAGATCCCTTCCCCTCAGAGAAATATGTGGACAGCCAGGACACAAAGTGTCCTGAAGAAGCTTGCTCCGGGGCTTGTCGGAACAGGCACTAGGGAGGAGACGAGTGATGAGATGGTCCAGATGAGTGACGAGATGGTCCAGCACGGGAGGAGGGAGCTCGGGCAGGAGGGCAGGAGGGCAGGATGGCAGGCGCACAGCGTGATTTTCCGTAACCAGCTCTGACATCTGCTTTCCAAAGGACCAGGAGCAGGGAGGCGTGACGGCCCCACACGCCCCCTCCCAGGGCATCCTTGCTTGCCTCTGCCCACTTCCGGGCAAGGTCTCCCGCTAGTCCCCATCACAGCAGGCCACTGAGGACACACTGATTCCCTACCCCTACCCCTACTCGCAACCATCTCCTGGAAAAACGATTTCTCCCAGTGCACTCTGAACAGTTAGGATGTTTGAAGGGAACTCAGGTTAAAGACAACCCTAGCGAAATGATCAGGAGACAAAAGGATGGCTGAGCAGATGTCTGCATCGTCCGCACCAGACAAATCTGACGTTGGGGTCTGGAGCTGAGCAGCGACTTAGGGAAGCCATGGAGAGTGGAGGGAGAAGGTAAACCGGCAAGGATCTGGTCTGCTGGCGTGTTGACTCCCTTCTCTGCCCAGATCCAGCAGCCAGGTAACCTCAGTGGGGCTCACCTGGCCAGGGGCCGGGGCTGACTGTCCCCAGGCGCTGGAGGATGACCTTCGGCTCGCAATCTCAGGCCGCCCGCTGGCCAGATGGGCCTCACCCGTGTGTGTGGTGTCCTCCGGCTCCATCGCTCCGCTCCTGGCCTCTTCCTGCGGAAGCCCCCGGGCTGTCCTTGATGCTTTTAGCTCAGTTCTCTCTGGAGTGAGGCGTGAGCACCCAGGTGGATTGGGGAGCGTCGTCTGAATCTCATCTTTCATTTCCACACCTCTGGTCCTTCTGAGAAGACCCGAAGAAGAGCTACGCCCCCAACTTTACCTTTGCTTATATGGAGGCAGGCAGCAGTCGGGGGAGCCCAGCTGCTTGCCCCAGAACTAGCAGGAGATATTTGAGAAGAAGGAGGAGGAGCATAGAAACACCGTCAGTCTCCCCAGAAGCCAGAAGCAGAGCGGGCTGGGGCTCAAGAAACTGCCAAGCACTGGAATTTTTTTTGGGGGGGGCGGGTGGGGGAGTTTTCTCATTCCTGAATTCTCTCTTGGCCCCCGTCTCCCAGCTCCTCCAGATGTCTAACCTGGACCAAGTTCACATTGGACTTCCCTTCTCTCCATTACCCGTCAGAGTTGTGAATTGATCTGATAAACAAATGCCAGGAGTTCATGATCCTGGTCGTTGTGTAGATTGCAATAGAGAAAAAAAATTTGGTAAAACAGGTTCTCCGCTCAGCTCGGCTCCTTCCTCTGTGAGGTCTTGGGGAAAGTCTCCTGACTGTTCTGATGTTTGGATTCTCAGTCAATGTGGATTGACTCCTCCTCATAGCTCAAAAGCAGCGATGAGTCCCCAGGCTATTTTTGGTGAAGCCTGAAAAGCTTTTATGAGTTAAAGAAATGAATCTCTAAGGTGGCATTTCAGCCGTGAGCAGGGAATAGCTTAAATTATATATTGACACTCTTTACAAGGTCAGCTCGCTGGTCCGGAATATTGCTAATTTCATCAGCTTTCCCTTTTGTGTGTGATTAGGATAAGGTCAGAGACATTTATCTTCCAGGAAGCAAACGAATCCATCTTTATGGAGGCAGCATGAGGAAGCAGTGCAGCTTGCATGCTTGGGCGGGTCTCTGCCAAACGGGATCTCAACTGTACATCATGACCGAGCGTAATCTGCAGATATCACGTTCTATTAATTCATACGTATTATGTGTTTTCTAAGAACAAAGGACTTCCAATTACATAGCATATTAAGTGCTAATTTATGTGTGATAACAACGTATTATATCACGTATCGAAATCTACAGCCCACATTCAGTCTTATCACTATTCCAGTAACATCCTTTTTAGCCATCTTGGCGGTGCGTGTGGGGTGGGTCTAGATGCTTCTCTGGGATCCCACATCACATTCCGGCTCCTCAGCGTCTCTCTTATCCGAGTGAGTGCCTCACTCATCCCTGCTTCAAACATAGTTGTGCAACTACTTTTTAATGAATTTAAACTCCGTTGTGAGCCATAAAATAAACAGTAATTTAAAATTGGCTTTATGCTTTTATGTACCTTTAAGTGTAAAGCAGCCTTCATACTTGAAAGCATCATAGATCAGACCCTATCTGGCAGAGTGAATAGCCGCTTAGTCCTTGGCCACTGTTGGTGGTAGCAGTAGCAGCAGTGGTAGTGATGGTGGCGGCGGTGTTCGCAGTCACAGCAGCAGTCACAGCAGCCGCGGTGGTGGTGTCATCAGTAGTCATGGTCACGGTGGGCGTGGCGGCAGTGATGGCGTTAGTCGTGCTTGTGGCGGTGCCTCACGTGCCTTGCTGTGTTCGCCCCTCTCCGCGGTCTCTGGGGGGCAGAGGGCGGAAAAGCCCGTTTTGCAGGGAGAGCGTGAGGATTGGATGGGGTCCCTCCTCTGCCAAGGGCCTGCAGGTTGAAATTGTCATACTTGGGAGCAGGGCCCAGATTTTCCAACTCGGAAAGCACGGCTGGAGAATCCAGGAAGGGGATTCAGCCACAGCAGAACACCGCACACTGGGCGTCTCTCTCTGTCCTAGAGCCAGAGGTGGAAAGTCCAGGTTTGGGGTGCCTGCAGTTCAGTGCCTAGAGATGCTCTCTCCCCGACTCACGGAAGGCCGCCTTCTCCCCGTGTCCTCGCATGGCAGAGAGCGAGCTCTGGTCTCCCTATCACGAGAGCCTCCCCCTCAGGACCTCCTCTAGCCCTGCGTACCCGCAAAGGCCCGTCGGCTCACAGCATCACGCTGGGGCCCGGGCTCCAGCACACGCACGTGTCGGTCGGCGGCAGCAGCCGTGTGAGGGCCTGAGGATGTATCCTGCATCCAGAGAGAGAGAGGGGCACTTCACAGGTCACTGGCCCCTAGCGGTCCCGCAGCGTGGGTCACAGAACAAGTGGCATCCTGGGGTGCTTCCTGTCTCCTGCGTTTGTCTTGGCCGCGTGACCCACGTGCTTTGGAAAGGGGTCAGGCCGGACTGGGGGTCGGCCTGGCAAGAGCGGGTCTGGCTTCACGAGGCAACCCGCCCCTCAGGCTGCTCAGGGCGGTGGGCCAGGCCCTGAGACGGGGGCTGCTGGTACCGCCAGATTCCTGGGGAAGATCAGACATCGGCCCAGAAGGGACACTGCTCTGGGTCCGAGCGATGGCTCCATCGCTGACCCCTCTGGGAAAGCCTGGGGGTCGGTCTTGCTCTTGGATCTGTCCAGTTCCGAGAGTCCCATGGCAGACGTCATGGGGCCTGCGGCCTTGCGGGGACCCCTGTGCAGGGCCAGGTCATCCACCTGCCCTGTGGGCGAGACAAAGAGAAGGCACAGCCTGGGCTGCGAGGGACAGCGGCGGGAAAGCCTTGTCATCGGAGCTGGAGCTAATTAGTCCTCTGAAAGTGGCCTCTGGGGACATGTCCGTGAAGGACGTCACCGAGGTGGGGGAAGAATGCAGCCTGTTGTCGGGCCCAGGACACAAAGGCCTCCCTGTGCCCACGTGGGCACTCCCGGCCCCGGCCGGGTCAGCTGCTCTCGCTTCCTCCTCCGCCGTCACAATGCGGCCTCAGAGCTCCAGTCTGCCCTCTGCCCCCGCCCCAGGAGAGCCAGGCAGTGGGCCGTCTGCCCACTGGACGCCCGCTGGGCACAGCCAGCAGCGCCAGCCTCGCGGCCCACTTGGCTGCTGCAGAGTCTAGAATTTCAGGAGCCCGCTCCTCCCTGCCCTCATTCCCTGCCCTCTCTCGTCTTCCCTTTCTCTCGCCCTCCCCGGCACACGTGTGAGGGGCAGATTCAGGGCGATCTGGCCCCAGCTGGTCACCAGGGAGCCAAGCCTGGAGGCTCGGGAGAGGACCGGCTGGGCAGTGGCCAGCCACTCAATGCCTTCCCCGGGTGGCGGAGCAGCAGCTGCCCTGGCCCTGCCCCGCTGATGCCCGGGAAGCCGGGCAAGGGGCGTCCTCTCCCGGACGGAGCCCCGCCGGTGCCCGGCGAGGACCCGGTGTGGCCGGGGATGGGACGTGGACAGCTGCAGCAGTGTAGGCGGGCACGGAACCTCGTGCCTCAGTGTCCTCGTTCATGTGAAGCGAGGATCGAGGTTCTTAGCCCACGCGGTGGTCCAGAACATTCCATGGGCACTGGCAGGATGGGCGACCGGAGGGCAGGCCTGAAGCCCCAGAGGGAAGAACCGCGGAGAGCCTGTCGCACGCTGGACGGCGCTGCGGGCTGTGGGGACAGAGCCAAGCGGGAATTCGGGGGGAGGGAGGAGGCACCTGTGGCGGAGGGCTTGGGTTCTTTTCAGGGTTATGGGGAGAGGCTAGGTGACCAGGTGACATCTGTGTCAAACCTGGAGGAGGTGAGGGAGGGAGCCAGGCGGACCCTGGGGAGGAGCAGTCTAGGCTGAGCGGAGTCCCAAGGCGGAGGCGTGCCTGGGGATGGCGACGGGGAGACAGGAGTCCCTGTGCCGGCAGGGAGGACGAGGGACGGTGACAGGCGAGGGTAAGGGGCCCGGGCCCGTGAGAGGTGCCAGGGCTGCTGTGGCAAGTGCCAAAGCTGAGTGGCTTCGGCAGCGGAAATGTGTCGCGTTCTGGAGGCTTCCAGTTCCAGCTCGAGGTGTCCACGGGGCCCGCTCCCCGGCAGGCTCTGGGGGAGGGTGTCCCGGCCGCTCGCCTGGCTCCTGGCCGTTCCTCAGCCTGGGGCAGCATAACCCGTCTCACACGACATTCTCCCCGCTCACGGGTCTGTGTCAGATGTCCCCTTTATTAGAGGCCGGCCCTCGTGACCTCGCTGTAGCCTTGTCACCTCCGCAGAGACCCCGTCTCCACGTAAGGCTGTATCGTGAGGTCCCAGGGGGTTAGGGTGACGTCTCTTTTTGGAGGGACACAGTGTAACCCCTAACAGCCTCGTGGGTCACCGTAAGGACCTCGGGTTTTCTCCGAGTGACACAGGAGCCGTCCGAAGGACAGGAGCCGTGAAGGCAGGACGTGCCGTGCTTACACGTGAAGGGTGACAAGTCCCCCAGAGGTTCATCTTCTCTCTGTATGTGGGGTCGGGTGCCCCCGTCCCTGCCGAGACAGCAGGGCTCCTGAGGACACCTTCTCCATGGGAGGGTGTGCTTTGGGGACCCTTCCTCTGATTCCTTTGCCACCTGCCACTTGCCCGTTCCATGGTGCCCTTCGCCACCTGTCACCTGCCCTTGCGTGTCCTAGCACTGGGCCCGGGGCAGCCCTCCTTCCATCCGGGCTTACCTGCAGCCCTCCCCGAGGGGGCCGGAGTGCACCCTGCAGCCCCCCCCCTCCCAGCCGTGGGCACCGGGAACGTCCGTGCCTTTGTTGGCATCCTTATCTCTGCCCTCCCGGACCTGAGAGGCCCTCTCTGCCTTTGGGGTCATTCCAGCTGGGGCTCTTGGCCCTGCCCCGTCCCCGGCGAAGCCCAGCTCACTCAGCGTGGAAGGACCAGCTCGACAAAACAATGCAGTGACTACAAAAACCAACAGTACCCAGTACTTGTGCCGGTGCCGACAATCTGGTCTCCTTGCAGCTGGTCGTGGTGGGTGGCGTCGCGATCCTTTAGAAACGTGATTGAGCAATACGTGTACAGAGATCAAACAGTGTCCGGACCCTTCGATTTGGGACTCTCACCTTTGGTAATCCAGCTAAAGAAAACACGCCTAATTAGGAAGACACTTGATGGAAATGGAAATGTACAACACAGAAATTCGTACTATGGAAGAGCTGGCAACGTCACAAGGACGAGTGCTCAGCCAGTGCTGATTTCCCAGCCTCCCTTAAGTTCTCTCTTATTTTATCAAATCCTCACCCGATCTGTGTAAGACAGAAACGGCGATACCGAGTAGGAACTGTAATTATTACCTCCGTGTAGCTTCCGTAACTTCCCTGGGCACCTGCTAAGCGGCAGGAAGGCTGAGGGCCGGTTTGCACTGCCCAGGGGCTGACCTGCAGGGAGCTTCATTTCCTCCGCTTTGAACGTGACCCTTTCCTGCCCATCCCCCTGCTCGGGGAACTAGAACGCAAAGGGTGAAAGCCACCGCCCAGCCACGTAAGTCCTTACAGTCCTGACGTGAAACGCTGCTCAGCAGGTTCCTCCCCTCCCCCAGGATAAAGGGATAAAGTCAAGTTTAGGAATCTGACAGGACTTTCAATGAATTAGCTTAATCTTTTAAAAATGGGATACGTTGGGGGAGGGGCCACATTCTCTTGGAGCTAGTTCCTCCTTTCAGCCTTAGAGGTCTTCTGCCTCCTGGTTTCTTGCATTTGGGACAGGAACTCTCAAGCCTTTTCTGCAGATTCCATGTCAGGTGACAGGTGCTGTGAGTCTTCACTCCAGATGTCGGTCAGCCTACGGCCAGGTGGGGCAATCCCGAGAGAGCCTCCCTGGGTGCTAAAACCCGTCCACTACCACTTTTGTTGCTGCTGCTGCTGTTTCATTTTAAATGAGTCACGGACTCCTGTATACAGAGCTCCCATCCACCTCCAGCGAGCTCTCAGGCATGCTCTGAGGACTGCTGGGTTCTTGGGCGGACGGCCTCATTTCTCTCGCTCTGAATAAGAGTGATCGATCACCCCAGCTTCACTGCGTTGCTGGGAAGACGATGGTGACACGTGACAGTGCTCCCCACAGCCCTTGGCACCGAGACGGCCCTCAGGACGCATTCATTCATTCATTCATTCAGGCCGGCTTCTCCTCCTTGAGGGTTCATTCTACATGCATTGTGAGGAATAACGATGCTGTCCCCAGCCCTCCGTGCCCCATGGGAGCCGCGGGTGACGGGGGGCGTCCCAGTGGGGAGGCAGAGCCCGGTTTGAGTCACTGCTTGCAGTCCCTGCCCCTTCTGTGAGAAGGCTGGCTCCCTGGCACCGCACGCTGCCACAGCCGGCTGCCTCCTGCCGGGGGCCCAGGCAAGGGAGGGCGGGGAGCTCCGGGTGGAGTCGAAGGCGGCAGGGAGAAGGAAGCCTCCTGGGGGAGCGAAGAGCTCGGCCTTCCTGGGGTCACGGTGGGGTCCTGGGCTTTCGGTCAGCCAGCTCTTCCAACCTTTTGTTTAGGGAGGTGGCGGTTAGCGGCGGGAGAATGATCTTTATGGAGTAGATGTACTCAGAAGGCAAGGAGCGTCTTACAATCCAAAATAACGGGCCTTTTCGGGAGTGATGGCTGCCCCTAGGGACTCAGAACCTGCCGAAATCACAGGTTCTCTTCAGCAGTTCCGTTTTTCTCGAAGAAGGAGCAGGTGGCTCCGTAGGGGAAGACGCTGTTGTACTCGTAGTCGCAGGTGAATTTTCCGGTGGTGTCCCGTCCTTGCCCTGCCTCTTGCCCCTGACTCACCCGACCGTCAGTCCCGTCCCGGGCACTCAGCGATGTGTGCTGCGGTCCCTAGCTGACGACCGAAGGGCGTGCCCGAGCCACGCGTGCATTTGACAGAGACTTGGAGGAGGGAGGCACCCCCTTGGTCCGGGGAGCCCGTCCGTGGACGAGACGATGTGTCCCTGCACTCGTGGAGCTGACCTCGTGGAGAGACGCCGACAGCAGACACGGTGGAGAGGGCGGTGTTAGAGAGTGGGGAGAGGAGGTGAGGCTTCGGTGGCCTGAATGGCATGTCGCGCCTTAGGAGGGGACACGGCCAGAACTCTGGGCCCCACTGATCTGGCACCAAACATCCATCGTCCGGACCGTGGGACCCAGGCTCCCCCGCGTCGCTGGTGCCTGCATCACCCCCAAACCGGGTTAGGCCTCACCCTCACCCCACTTTTCATACAGTTCCGGGCCATTTCAGCACGTGGCCTCATGCCACCCTGGGACATTATTGTCTCCGGCCTCCCCTCCGAGGCCTGCCACGAATGCAGAGGGAAACGGCAGGAGCCCGTCCGTCCTCTGGCAACGGAGCCAGTGAAGCTTCCCTCCGCTGTAGGGCAGTTAGAACCCACGACGGGGAGCAGGGGGAAGGGGAGACCACATCTGCAGCGACCTCGGGGGCCGGGATCTAACCAGGAAAAGCCCTG